>JAUMHR010000084.1:15837411-15873586 GCA_032361145.1 Enteromius fasciolatus
CAAAACCCCATCCATGAGAGAATGGGGAAAAAAACCTTGGGAGAACCAGGCTTAGTTGGGTCCAGTTCTCCTCTGGCGGACGCCCAGCACCTAATTTCCAGTTCAATTTTAAACACGTTAGATAAGTCAAATCACTTCGACGTTACTCATGGGAACACCCATGGAACAGGCCACGACCCTTGAGGCTGCGTTACACTGAGACCCCCTGCCGACAGGCGAGATTCTTTTTCATGTTTGTAGCTACTCCTCTCTAGGTCCAACTACGGGGCAGGGAGGACTCAGGTTCAGCTATTACAGGGGAACACTGAGAAGAAATGGCGCACGGATCCCGTAGCAGTGGCGCAGTTAGCCGACACCAGCTGGCCTCCCACTCACCCGCTGTCTTCAGTGAAGACACGGGAGGACACAGCCTCTACACGGAGGTCGTAGAACCTGGCGAAGGTGTTTGGTGTCGCTCAGCCTGCAGCCCTACAGATATCTGCTAGAGAGGCGCCATGAGCCAACGCATAGGACGAAGCAACACTCCTTGTTGAGTGAGCTCTAAGTCCTAAGGGGCAAGGCTCTCCCTGTTATAGATAGGCCAGGGAGATGGCTTCAACCACCCAATGAGCCAACCTCTATTTGGAGATAGCATTCCCTTTCTGCTGTCCACCATAGCAAATAAAGAGCTGCTGGGAGCATCTGATGCTCCGAGTGTGGTCAGTGTAGAGGCAGGACACAACAACTCTAAAACTCTCAGGTACTAATCACCTCCAAACCAATTCCCTCGGCGGTGCGGAGGAGCATAGCTGACAGTTCAGCGTCCGTTGCGAACAGAGCGGCCACCGCAGTGTGGCGTCACCATCTGACTCTCCCTTTGACGCTGCGGAAGACATCTCAGCCTCGTAGGGCACCCAGAAGGACACGCTCGGGCCCGTTACAGGGGAAACGGCCCCCTCCGGGAGGACCACGGGACTACACGGTGCGGCAGAAGTCCGTGGGGCTTTTACACCGGACGGAACATTCTGTACAGACACCTGGAGGTCCGCCAGATGCCTTGGCACGACAGTTGAAAAACTATTACGGTTTAACAAGCTGCCGCAGGAAGGATGCGAGGGGAGCCGTCTCGTGAATGAGAGGTGAGACCTCAACGTAGCCATGGGCATCCGCTCGCAATGAACGCATGACCCATCCATTAAAGCTGTCTCAGCGTGTTCTCTCCCCAGACACGTGAGGCAGTGATCGTGCCCGTCTACAGAGGTGAGGAAACTCCCGCACCCAGAAACGCACGGTCAGATCAAGATTCCGGAGAACTCTTCACCAACCGCGAAATCGCAGGAACTCTTTTCAGAAGATCAGCCGCTCTCCAGCTGGATCTCCAGCTTCGAACGGCGAAGGTTCTGAAGCGAAAAGCTGCATGTGCACTGCGCCTTTTTAAAGTTTAATATTTAGCATTCATGGTTAACCAACATTTTGTAATTATGCCGTTATTATTCACAAAGCACTGTTTGCCGAGTCCACTGACTTTACTATCTAATCAAAAGTTTTGTACGATTTTTGATGATTCACTGATGTGTTTCTTCCTTCAGAACAAATTGTTTGTGTTGTTTCGTGCCAAAGCTAGCACTTCACTCATTCACCAAGGCTGCTGAATTAGTTTTCCGTGGCTGTTGGTGCGACTGCGCTGAGATTAGCAAGTTGTTCTTGGACCTCTTAAGGCCAGATGAGTTTCTTTCTCATGGCCTGCTTAACATTTCACGGGTCATAAAAATGTTTTTTAAAATGCTTTTTTTGCCGAGAACACACACTTCGCTCAGATCTGAAAGGGACTTGATCCCGCCAAACCTGCCTCGCTCACAAAGCACAGCAGTTGCAGGATTGGCAGACGCTCTGTATGAATGGATGCAAAGCAATGACGGAGGTCTGCTCTCAATAACATCTCTCTCTCTCCACAACAACTCCAACAGAGTTCCAGCCAAATGGATCTCCGTCAGCGTCTGTAACTTCAGCTTCTTTGACTCAAAAGCCTGTGAAAATCCAGAAGCAGGCAGAGTTTCAGTTGGGCTTCATATTGCGCAAACCACTGTTAGATAACCATTTCCGAGACTTTTTTTTTTGTTTGTAATTCTAGTGAAGTGATATAATAGTACTTGTTGTTGATGTAAGATCTCATGATGGTGTTGTCAGAGAGTGATTTTTATTATTATTGTTAAATAGGTGAAAATAGGTACAGGTATTTTTAGAGAGGGTTGATGCATGTTTTTTAATTATTATTATTATTACTGTTTATTTATTTTTTAATAGAGATTATTTCTGGAAGTGCAACTATGTCTTTGGATTCTTAAAATCTTTTTTTATAATTTTTTTATTAAGATTTGCTTAAAATAGAAGTGTATAACCAGAAAAAAAAAATGTAATGACTAATTGATAGCAATATTAAAAATATAATAATAACAAAAATTAGACAAAATCTCATTAATGAAACTAATTAAAAAACTAATTTTACTAGTATTTAAATACAGTTTTTTACAGTTAAGATTTTGAATTCATTTAAAAAAAAATATATATATATATATATATATATATATCATTTTTTTCACATTTTGTTTCGAATTGTTTTTAACTTTCTGATATTGCTATACAGGTTTAGTTTATTTTTTGGTTTCGGTTAGACCCCCAAACCCCCAGTAATTTGCACCCTGGTTTGGCTGAATGAGGTATTCAGGTGGTGATGAGTTTAATGGTGATTGGTTGAAACTCGACCCCTGCTAGCTGAATTTAAAAGGGGTCTCCAGCATTGAGCCTAATTGCAGGGAAATCAGCATGGCCAGCAGTTGACCTTTCCCCTCGGGTTAGTCTGCCTCAGATCAGAGGGCTCTGCCTCTGTTAGGAGTGCTGTAATGAGGTGGCTGGGGGTCAAAGGTCGAGTCTGTGAATGTAGGTGATGATGTCTGTGACCTCGAGCGGTACAGATAAATGACCGGTGGGAGGTCCGATGTGTGCATATGAGCGTGTGTGTCTCTGATGCGGGGTTCACAAAACCCTTAGTCTTACAATTTCAAAACAATTTCAGTTTCACAAAATTCTGAAAAATTATAATAAATCTTAATATTTAGTATTAAGTTGGGGAAATATTGTACTATTATGTTTTGTCTACTATAATCTATTGTGGTAACACTTTAATTTTGGGACCAATTCTCTATATTATTATTAACACGCTTTTGCATATTACTATACCACATTGGTTATATAATAGACATATTAATGCTTTATTCTGTATGACCCTGTATCCCATTCCTGTATCCCATTCCTAAACTTTACCACTTTCTTACATAGTATTAATTTCAGCAAATTAGGAGATTATTAAGGTAAAAGTCATAGATTACAGTGAGAATTGGTGCCCAGCTAAAGTGTAGTTGGTAAATTGTTAATTGTTGAAATATTTTTGTTGATGTAAAAAAGCTTTATATGCTATAAAGTTACTAAAAACCTTGTTTTTAGACATTGTTCTTAACATGGCTGTGGATATTCTATGAAGATTATTTTATAGTTATTGCTCTACACACCACTAGAGGGCATGATATCTCTTGTCCTGAACTCAGTATTTTCTGGTAAACATACTCTAGTAATATCTTTGTCATGTTTAAAAAAGTCATTGTTACCAGGCCAGACACATGAAACAATATGTTATGGGTTACATTACCGTTTGATCACATAACTAACCGTAAGTGTGAGCAATGGTACCAGCGAAGTGCAGTCATGAACTCTGAAGGTGGAAAATATTCCTGAGTAAACCGCAGTGCAGTAATACATCACAGCTGGATAAACAAAAGTTGTGCGTCTAATCTTCAGCGAACGCTATTCGTTCAACTCTTCCTGTCTGCCTTTGAAGAGTGTTTTTCTCTGGGACTCTGAGGTTTGCGTTCACTTCTGAAATTAGGCAACTGTTCTGAGGTTCTGCACCGCTTTCTGCTGATTTATGGCTTTGTGAAGGATAACTGTTGTTATTTTTTGTTTAGAAAGTGAAAGCGTCCAGTGGACCTGCTGTTTTCAGGGGGTCTGGTGAGATTTGAAGACTGTGAATGGATCTGTGAGTTTTCCCAGAGGCTGGATAAGTGCTTCTTGATGAGGTTGGGTTTGTGCTTCTATGCAGTGTGGCCTTCTGCCAGACTGTTACTGTTACAGATGCCAGAGCCTGTCAGACAGATCAGATGAGAGAATGGGTGGAGAAAATATCATGAAATTACATTAAAGCCACATCTAATAATCAGAATATCACAGAGATTTAATGGCAGACAGCTATTAAAGAAAACAAACAAACAAAAAATATGATTTGTAATGATTTGATGTAGAAATAATTTTTAATCAGAAGTTGATAGCAAATTACGAATAAGTAATTTGACTTTAAAAGTAATATTTATTTAAAAAGAATTAAAACAGGAACTGAAATAACAATTTCATAGAATATTTAATAGAATATATTTCATAACTTCATTTTTTGCGCAGTGTAGTTCACTAAAACTTTAACTAATATATATATATATATATATGTATATATATAATTTTAGTTACTTGAAATAAAAACATAAAGCAAAATATGAATAAAAAAGTATTTCAGTTATAAATGCAATTTTTATTTTTTTTAAATGATTGACATTTTTCAAAAATAAAAAGAACAATTATTTAAACTAAACTAAAGCTAATGAAAACAGAAAATATGTAAAAACAATATACATTTATTGAATGAATATTAATAATACAAATATATTATTGTATCAATAAATGTTGAACACATTTAACCAAGAATATTCCTTTACTGTATTCTAATAAAACACAACCGAACAGAATTTCACCCCTGCAATTATCTCTAATTTTAAGTCCAATTATGCATTTAGCTTTATAAATCTTAAAATGACTTAATTGTTAAGTATACCCAAAAATGCAGCATGCAAATACCTTGAGAGATCATAATAAGTGCATTGTCATAGTACACATGTTGAGAAATTAAACACATTTTGGATTGCAGACGTGTGTACATTACAGACTTGAATCAAGTCAAGACTTTATGTTTGCACTTGCATTTACTTTTATCCAAAGCATTCAAGTTACACATTTTATCGACTCAAACCCTTGACCTTGATGTTGTTTTTTACATCGAAATTGGTGAAAACATTTGCAAGAGAATTGTAAATGTCCATTTTAATAATCTAATATATAAATGTACTAAATTAGTTGTTTTATTAAAGGGTGAAAATTAAAAGCAAAATTCTTTACACACTTGCCACATCTTCAATGTACTGTTCATGGTGGCAAAGCACACACATTTGAAAAGAATCTGATGCTGATGCACTTTGACAGTTCTGACCGAAACATCTAATGAAGTTAATTTCTGTCAGAGTTCAGTTTGGTGTTTCACAGGCTCTGGTTTGGAAAGTCAATGTCTTATGAACCACATCACTTGATTCTTTAATGATACGGTACGGACGTCCCACTAATGAAAACAAGACACTGTGGATATATATTTTAATCCAATCAGTGCTACGCACAGTTTTGGTCTAATTCATTTTTAAGGAGCACACAAACACCATCCATGTGTGCTCTTAGTTTTAGCGGTCAGGAGGTATGTCACACACTAAACCGCTGCAATTTAGCCTTGGATGGGAGAACCAAGTCGCCCGATCCAGTGTTAGTTTAATAAAGTGGAGAAAAGACATCCTGTGCTTCCTCTTTGAGTGATTTCAATCGCAGATGGGAATTTTAATCAACTTCTTTTTTTGAATGGAATCTTGTACTATTCCTGCATAGCACTAATGCATACTACAAAAAACAGTATGCATGCATGTATTCCCTCAAGATGACTGTGTTTGTTACCTGCGGGGCAGTCATGAACAAGGCTGCCAGACTCAGGCTTAATAAAACCTAAAATCACATTCCAGGATGATCTTTGAGCTCTACCTACTTAGAGCAGATCAAAGAGCTTCATCACAGAGGAAGGAGTGAAAGATCAGGAGAATTACAGGGAAAGCTTTTCTTCCTGTGCTGAGATCCTGGTGGAGATATTAAAAAAACAGCCAGAAACTGTTTCTATAAAATGACAAGTGCTTAAGTCGCAAGTGTACAATAAGAAACCTCAGTACTCAAGGGGGCGATAGAGTTCAACACTCTTGACGCTTGACTTGGCGATATCCTCGCGATAGTGGTATGATGCGGCACAACAAATCTCCAACAGAAAACTGCTGCCGTGTTCTATTTATGACGTGCTGACACGAATTCCAAATGGTTTTCAGTGGTCACTTTATCGCGTCCAGTGTAGGCAGACTTATTAGGGCCAGGGTGTTCATTTGGCGCACAGCCGCATCTGCATAGCTTTTAAATTATACTCAATCGCGGATTAGTACGAACAGATGAGCTTGACACATGCGCAATGCTACCTACATGAGGGGCACTCTTTTAGCATTCTTCTCACGCATACACTGTTGTACGTGGACTTGAAAAATTGCCTGCACGCAGCTAGGGTGTGCGGGTGTCCATGAGCCCTCCCGATGACCTATACTTTGGCCTTTAAGCTGGCGCGGCGTTTGATGTAGGCAAGTTTCTTTTGGTATTCGGCCCGACTCTTTTTTCTGAAGCTTTTTTTCACTTTCCCTGCTTTTAAAGGGATATTTGTTATTATTATTATATAGTCATATTATTTGTTTTTATTTATTTATACTGTTTATAATTTTTGTGTAATTATTTGCCTGTCAGTTTGTGGCAAAATATTTTGCAGTGTTCACATGTTGTTACTGCATGTAATTCATTAAAATAGTTCATTTCAAAAAGTTGATTAAAAATGCCACCTAAATTTTTGGAATGTTTTTGTTGAATAAAATACTATTTTTCCCCAAAATATTTTATCATTGAGGATGTATTTAAAAAAGTCAAAAGATCTCATCTCGTCTCATTCTCGTGAACACAGTGTCTCGTCTCGTGGGATAAGTGTCTCGCCACACCCCTACTCTTTGGTAAAGGTGATGAATTAGCACTTAGAACAGATCCACTGAACCACTAGCTTTGGTGTGTGTGTGTGTGTGTGCAAATACAGGCACTCTTGGCTTGTTTCAAAGTGAGGGTAACCCAGACAAATTATAGCTGACTCATTACACGTGGTATTTTTGGACGTCTACCTGCTGTCTGAAACTAAAGCTCCTCCCTTTCCTGTTTCTCATTCATTCAATGTTACATTTTTCACAGTCTAACTTTTTTGTCCATGTATGCATGTATTGATCATTTATGACCATCTTGGACAGAAGATCTACATCCAGTACCCTGCTAAAGTTTTTTTTTAAAAAATTAAACAATATTGTGCTACATAGTTAATTTGGAAGAGGTATTTTCATGAAATTGCAAAAACGTTTTTTTTAAGCAAACCCTTGAATGTTTTATAAAATACATTGCAAACTTGGTCATATACATTCAACATCACCAACATATATTTTTTAAAATAAATTATCATTTCATTTTATTATTTTTTGTTTGATTGTTTGTTTGTTTTGCCAATGTCATCTTTTTGCCATGGTAAATGGTGTATATATGGTGTTTAGCAATAAGATAAAAAAAAATGTTTGTAATTTAAATATGTAACATTATTTAATGTTTGGTAACATTTATTATAACATTTCCAAAACTGTATTTTAATGGTACTCTTATTTTAAGAAATTAATTATTTTACATAAGCAAGAAAGCACTGCACTGGTCAAAAATCAAACATTTATGATGTTCCAGTGTTATTATTTCAGATAAATTACTTTCTTTTGAACTTTAAAAAATAAAAAAATAAATAAAGTTTCCACAAAAATATTAAGCAGCAAGACTGTTTTCAACATTGATAACATCAAGAGATGTTTCTAATCAGCATATTAGAATTATTTCTGGAGGGTCATGTGACATTTAAGACTGGAGTAATAGAAAAGTTATTTAACAGTTAATTTAAAATATTTATTGGAAATATATTTCATAATATTGCTATTTTACTGCAAAATAAGTGTATAGTCTTTGTAAGTATAAGAAACATATTTTATAAAGGCATAAACAACTTTACAATTTATGGTTTCAATGCAATTCTCTGCAATGTAACGTATATGCAACCACCAATTGTAAGTATTTTCAACTTCTACTAAAACACATGCAACCAATTCCTTCTGTAAAATACTGCCTCTTTTGTCCCAGGTGTGAATGGCTCTGTATGGTCGTTGTATGTCTAAACACTCTGGTCTCACTCCAGCATTTGGTCATGATGGCGCCAAGGTCAGCGGAGGCTGAGAGTGAGTCGGATTAGAGGAGATTAAGATGGAGGCTTGCATTTCTCTCTCTCTCTCTCTCTCTCTCTCTCTCTATCGCTCTCTTTCTCTATAATTGTGTTTGTAATCAGTACAGAATAAGTGTCCTCATCTTTCTGAGACATGTGTCAAAGCCTTGTATATGAAGTTTCCTCTCATTTAGTCAGCAATACTTATGCAGTTAAGACCTTCCAGGGAGCAGGATAATTGTATAACATTTGCCTCGGATGTTTCTCCTAAAATAAAATAGGTGTTAATATACAATAGAGCTATAGAATTAATGTGAATTGCATTGTTTTTAATGGGAAATGTTTCATATTGAAGTCAACTTTTGATGGCAGATTTAGGTGTCTTGGCAAGTTTGAAAAACGAATTGAAGGAGTGGTTATTTGTATTTGTTCTGTCATATAGGCAAGGTTGTAAAGTTCGTTTGCAGCAGTTTACCATCTGCCTCTTTTCTGAATCTTCTACACCACCATGTCAAAGCAGTGATTGGTGTACCAGCTAACATAACACACACAAACACACACATGCACAGGCCTATATATGAGTCTGTTAACTCACAGTACTGTAAGTACAACCCATTTACTATAGTAACTGAGTCATTTCCACCTTGATTTGTGTCTGAAAACAATAGGTTGTAAATTGCATACTGGTTTCTTTAGAGCGATAAGAAGATCAATTCCTTGTTTTATGGGTTGTTTCACTGGGTGCTCTTTACAGTATTGTCAATAGACAGGATGCAGCCATTTTAGTCTGCTGCCCAGGAAAAAGTTATAGATGTAATTGTTTTGTTAAGGATGGGAGTTGCCTGATGAAAAGACCATAACATATGTTGTGTTTTGGATTCCTAACATTGCATATTGGTGTCTCCAGGCATCTTAACAAGCTTACTATGGTCTTGCAGCTTCATTAACGAAAGTTTATGCAATTCTACTCTAGATTAATATTTGGGAAACCAGTTTAATTGTTCTAGCCTGGAAATCAATAAATGTTTTTTAAAAAGCAGTTCAACAGTACTTTCTTCACCACTGAATATTGATTGTCTTCCAAACACCTTTCTCCACAATTATCTGGACAAACGGGTAGCCTTGCCCTCAAACTTGCCTTATTGGTTGATCCAAAAAAAGTTTACAATCAAACAGAGGGTTTTGCAAGCATTGGAATATCAACTCAATTCATTGCCTTGAATTGTTGTTCATTGTAAATCATATATGCATACACAAGCCTGTGCAGCTAACAGCATTAACTGTCCAGTGTCCCACTGGCAGCAGTGTGGATTAGCGACCCTGTGCTTCCTTCCTTTGGACTGCTCCAGTGAAGCATAAAGGGATTATAGCGGTCCAAGTTGTGGCTGGACTGAACCATGTGCCATGTCTATGGGGGGTAGAGGACATCTAGGGTAACAGGGTAGAGATTGGGGGGGTGATGCAGATGTTGCAGCAAAGCTGAGCTGAAAGTAGCCTGAGGTCACAGTCAGTCAGTCAGAGAGAGAGAGAGAGAAAGGAGTGTGCTGTGATTCCATGGGGGTGATGAACAAGCCCCAGGGGGCTGAAGCAGAAAGTCAAATGAAAACACGAGAAAAAAACGAGAAGAAAGATAGAGACATACTCATCCCTTGCTGACCAGCTTGGCTGAGACACTCCACTAAGATCATGGCTCTCGGATGCTGCATGCCAATAAGGTCTAAAGGTACAGTAGATGTCTTCTGTTACAGCAATGTCTTAAATGCTACATTTGGTATCTTCTTAAGCCATCTTATGTATTAGAGTTGATTCGTAACTGTCAAATCCTGCATTGCAATCTTTTCCCTGGATGTAGTTTGCTTTATAGCCATGAAACTCCAATTTGAAGTTAACTTATGTCCCTGGAATGTTGCTAAATATACTTTTGCATCATATTTACAATGTAAAATATGCATTACTTTGCCTTTTCTGTGACTCAGTGGACTTATTAACAGTATCGTATGTTTGTGATGATGTGTACCTGAAAGATTTGCTTAACTGGCACAATTTAGTTTTTTTGGCTCCTCTGTAAGTAAACCCAATAATTTGAATTGTGGTAATACCAAATGTGCTGTGACTCAATAGGAGGGAAGGTGGTCTTCAGTTAGGTGTAGTGTCATTGAAATGAACATTTGGAGGGCTAGACTTTCCCACGTCGGAAGGTGTGTGTGTTTGGATTGGGGAATGTCAGCGGTCTGGGTTTGTCTCAGGGTTCATGTTTCAACCAGTGGCTGATGATTAGAGGGTGACTGTAGACTGAAGATTGGTGGGTTTGAGCTTGGGAAACAGGACAGCCTTAAGGTATGTTCACACTGACAGCGGTTAAAATTACTGGTGGTAATCAAGTCGCCATACATTTGCTTGTAAGTCAGCTATAAAGCAGATGCATGATATATTGATATGTTTGAAAATGGATATTATTTGAGAATCAACTATTTAATATCAGCCATTTATTTATGTATTTTTTATTTATGTATCCTATTTTATTTATAAAAATGTGAATGTGTTAAGAAGATATATTTAAGCATTAAAACGTGCACATTTTACAATAATATTTTATTTTTTATATTAACTTTTATTTAATTTATTATTATTATTTTTTTTTTACATCAGATAAAAATAATTATTGCAGATTTAAAATATATATAAGTGCATAACCATTGTTTAAAGGTCAACTTTGCTGGTTTCAACCAGATTTGTATTTCACTCAAATGTCCCAGTTTATTTATCAATAAAAAACTGGTTGAAAATCTGCAAGGTTGTCCATTAAGTAACTATATCAGTTGGCGGATCACATGACCCACACTCTGGATTCCCATTGGGAGTTGCATGGATGACATATATTTGCATAAAGTCTGTTTGGTTGCACTGCCAATGCTTGCGCTCACTGATGCAAAATGCTTTTCAGTGTAATAAAGGTTTATAAAGCAAGTAAAGGTTAGATTTTGCACCATTGATGTTTATAGCAAAATAGCTAAGATGAAGATACTCCTGAGAACGCTATGAAGTCCAACACTGTAACTACATCATCCCCCAGTTTCACAGACAAGGGTTAAGCTAGTCCCAGACTAAATTGCATGTTTGAGCTGTCTCAGATGAAAATATCTTGCTCTGACATACATGTATCTTAAAACATGTCAGTGTTCTGTGTTAAGATGCACACCTGTAATATTTTCACCTGTAAAGGCATTTTTGTAAATATCTTAATTTGAATAATACCTAGTCCTGGCTTAAGCTAAGCCCCGTTTCTGAAACCGGGCCAAAATATTCTGAAAGTATGTTCTATTGTAGTTGAAGTATCTATTAAATTTACTTCCAAAATAAAAATGAATGTTTGAGGTTTTGGAATATCCAGCATGATTCCACGCCAAGGCCTCCAACTTCAGCTTAGTTTCCCATCTGTGGTGTTAAAAGTTGCAATTTTACATGTTCAATCTATGGATAACACAGATTATAGAAAAACAGCACTGACTTTGGTAAGACAGCAAAGAAAACACCAGGAAAGGAAAAGTTTTAGTGATAAAGCCCGTTCTGTTCCCCATCTCCACTTCTCATGCCAGAATAAGCCTGTTGGCTTATCTCAGATGATACCATCAGTAGACAAACGGTCTCCATGAACCATTTCTATTGTTTTTAGGAGCTGTTTACTCATGTATTTGCAGAGCAGATTTCATTGGAGGTGACCGTTTTGGCCACCTTTGAGATCTCCCTTGAGTTGTGTGGAGAAGGAGGAGTTCACTAAAAAAGAATTGTGCTTGTTGATAGCTATGTTTATTTCCACATTGTCTTGTAGTTTAACACTTGATTGAGTGGGTTGATGGGCGGTTTTAAGGCACAATCTCTATTTAAGCATAATGTGATGGATAACTGCTTCTATGATCACCTGGAAAGTGTGCAAGCCTTTTTGCACTGTAATGCTATGCACAAAAGTGGTAAATTCACTCCTCTTGTTTCTTTTTCTCAGTTTAGTGTGGAAACACTTTAGGGTTTTATCAATTAGGTGGAACAGCTGCTGATAGACAAATGCCCTTCTCTCTCTGAGATGACTGAGGTGTTTGGACTGTGGAGGGATAGAAAGAAAGAGCTGTTAGAGATTACTGCTGGGTTGCTCTTTACCCCATGCTGCTAAACAACTAACAACCAAACAGCTTTATGAGGAAAAAAGCTCCCAGCCCCCTTCCCTAGCACAACTACCTCGACCTGGATTAACTGACTGGCTGAGCTTGAGAAATTCTGGGTAATCTATTGTTGCTTGATAGTAAAATCTCATTTCTAGCATCTTTTCTAAGAATTAAATCGAGAAAAAAAAGAAAAGAAAATAGAAGTGCAGGTAGAACCTATAAGTCTCAACATAAGAATCAATATTGGTTTTGGCTTTTCATCAGCATGTGTAGATAAAAAAGGTTTGTGTGTTTTCTATTATGGATTTATAGAAAGGCGTCTGGGTCAGAGTCACTTCTGGCATTTTTTTTAATGCACTTTTATTATTTTTGCATTGTCCTCATTTGACCCTTTCTAAGGACTAAACATTCTGTTTTTAGGTTAAATCACACCAATTCTTTATTTTAACTACAAAAACAAGCACAAGAGTATTCATAACCAGTTATTTATGCTATAATTTACACTAAATATTGTATTAGTATGTTATTATACATATATGTAATCAAACTTTTAATGATGACTTTTAACTTTATTAAAATTGGAACTATTAAGTATTTATACTAAAATACCATACTGATGCTTTTGTATATTAAATATTATTATGTATTTTCTGTTTTTTTAAGTGCAGCTTCCCATTATCTTATATATTTGGTAAATTTAACAAAATATACTCCTTATTTCCACCAAACCCTTTACATGAGATTTGTGAAATGTAACATTTCTGTAGTGCTACCCAATTACTGTAATTAATTCAGGCATAAAAGCTTTTTTCAGACACTGATGAATATTTGGCAGCTCACTCAACTTGTGGTGTGTATTTTTTTTTTTTTTGTTTAGTTGCATGGTGCCATAGGACATCAGTGGTGGGTTTTGTGTTGATGGTGAGTTGAAGGGCTGCAGGGACTCAAGGGTTGAGATACTGAGATGGTACCATGATCACCATGGTTGACTGGAGCCATGTCAGTCTGGATAAAGACAACCAAGAAGGGCATTAGTTCAGTCCTCAGCAGGGGTCTACCCTTGGGGAGCATACTTGCAAACCCTGGTTTAAGTCTTCCCTGTGTTTCCGCCACACTCAGTGCCCAGTCACCATCACCCTATTTACCATGCTGTTGCCTTCACAGAATGAGTCATCTCGGACTAATGGATGGGAACATTTCATCCCACAATTAGACGGGTGGCACTGTAAACAAACATCAAACTAGGGTGAATTCAGGTAAATCAAGCTACGATTTTCACCTCAGTGCACTTGTCTATATGGACTTGAACAGCGCAAATGACATGCTGTTGGGGATTTGTCAGATTAGTCCTTCAAACAACAGTCACTAAGCATATTTTCAAGGTCATTGAAAATGTTTGCCATAATGAAGCTTGAGAGGTTAGATCTTTCGACATGACTTATGATCTTTCAGAGACAGAGTGACAGTCAGTCTGTGAGGTCAGTTAAATGTTTTTTGAAAAGAATTACTGCTTTGATTGAGCAAGGACATATTACATTGATCAATAGATTTTTATTTACAATAAATGCTGTTCTTTTGGACTTTCTATTCCATTGGCTGTTCTTTCCTGAAAACAAAATTAATCAGTTTCCACCCAAAATATAAAGCAGCAACTTTCGCTTACATGTAATCTTTTTTTGTCATTGCAATTCAAATTTAACTTTATACCTCAAATCACAAAATGTACTGTGTTGCCGACTTCAAGTTCATGTTCTACATGGCAGAATTTTAATTTTGTTCAGAAAGGTTTATCTCATCCATCTCAAATCGATTACAATTGCATTTAGTTTGGGCATTTTTATTCTGACTGAGGTATTTATATGGACCATTTTCATTTGGTTTGGACTTTTAAACTGATTACAATGCTCCATGTACACGCACCTATTGATAGTAATAAATGTTTGTTGAGCAGCAAATCAGCATATTAGAATGATAACTGAAGGATCAATTGACCCTGAATAGGAGATTAATAATGCTAAAAATTCAGCTTTGCATTAAAGGTATTACATTTTAAAGGAACCGTATGTAAGAAATGTATTGTAATAATCATAAAATGTCTTTGTTATGTTCAACAGGCATTAAGAAAACATGTTAATTTCAAGTACTCATATCACTGACAGCAGTAGTACAGCCTGGATATTCTCGTTTAAAAAGCGCAGTTGCAGCCCTCAACTGATGTTTATGTTGTCATGTTTTGTTTTGGCCTGAAGCAGCTACTAAAAAAATGTCTAACATTTTGAGTTCGAAACCTAAAAGACCTCACTATGAATCCGAAATACGACATGACAAAGTGTGAAATAAGGGATAAAAGCAGAGAAGAACTTGAAAACAGACGCAAATGTTCTCCTGGACAGGTACGATTCATAATTTACATGTATTTATAAATGAGCATTTCTAATATTCACTACAGTCGAACAAAGTTGTGCATGTTTGTGAATAGTAACGTTAGCGCATACGGAGGAGGTGGGTCATCGAATTGAAAATGTAATAAACTGTTTGGGAAATTAAAACGGTGACTCGTCATTACTGGATCCTGCAGCTTATCTGGCAACCTCTAGTCAACGGGGAGGGGGAGGGGAGACACCGCTCAACAGTATTTTGAAAGTGACTGCAGTACCAGTTTTGGCCATTTCTTACATACGGTTCCTTTAACTAGTTCTGTCAAAGATTAATCACATTTAAAATGAAAATAACATATACATATATTAATATATTATATATATATATATATATAATAAATACATGCATGTGTGTGTATTTATATACACATTCTATGCCCAGTACACACAAATATATTCTATAAACAAAAACTTTTATTTTGGATGTGATTAATCATTTGACAGCACTAATTTGAAAATATATTCATGCTGAAAACTGCCATTTTTTTTAGAAACATGGATTTCCTCTGGCAATGTTCTTTCACAAGGTGCACTCAGTTCTGTTTATTAACCACTAGAGTGCCAAAACTTACGGAAAACACTCATTTGGAACCTTTATTTTTAAGAATGATGTTGAATTGTTTGTTGCTATGGAGGAAAGTTCTTGATGTTACATTGGTCACATCTGTGTACTGGTTCTAGCATGGCCCTCATGGATTCTTTGAAGCAGATTTTTCTCTGGACCACAGGTTCTCTTACGACATGTGAAATCGTCTCTGGAAGCTTTATTTTTCACAGTGAAAGGCAGCGATTACATCTGAGGGTCGGTTCATCTTCACAGTCAGGCATCTTTGATCAAGACCCAGAACTCCATTCCAGCTTGCTTCCAGATAGATATTCCCCTTAAACAAAACCTTTGAATCCAGTCCCAGATGGGAGAAATCCTCAGAGGGCAAAAATGAGAGGAATAATCTGGCAAAGCTACAAAGGAAAGCGGGGTATGGGATGGCAGAGGTGGTCTACAGAACAGGCAGGACGACACAGAGCAGGTACAGGAGGAAATGTTTAGCAGATGCCTGTCTGGTCTGGTGTAAACAAGGTCCATGATGCATTTTCTCAGAAGAGTTGTAGTGAGGGTGATGTCATGCTCAACATATCAGCAAGTTTGGGTTGTGGGGGACATCTTTGATTGTGATTTGTGTATTTTGGGATAATAAACACAGTTTGAAGTTGGTGAGGTTGTTTTATGCTTTAGCAATGCTCACCAAGTCAGCATGTATTTGATCGAAAATACAGTAAGAAGCACAATAAATTGTGAGTACAATTTAAAATCTTTTTGTTTTTATACATTGTAAAAAAGTAATTTGTTCCTGTGATGCAAAGCTTAATTTTCAGCATCATAATTAATGTTACATGATCCTTCAGAAGTCATTCTAATATGCTGACGAAGAAGCTTTTCTGTTTATTATCAGCATCGAAAGCCATATTAAATATGGTCACATATTATTTGATTAAAAAACTAGAAAAAAATCATTTACATTACATTTATTTTACCCAGTGTTGCCATAGAATACTAGCAAATAGTTTTTACCAAAGAAACATGTATAATTTGCATCATAAAATATAATTTTGTTGTAAAGTGTGCTAGATATTGAAGTGTCTGTGTGTGTCTTAAGGGGAGACTTGTGCTCTATTGAGTTTGTGACCTAGATTGTGCTGCATTAATGCTGCTGTGTGCTAATGACAGCAGAGGAAGAAGAGCTGTACGTCTATTCACTCACATTATAGTCAAAACTGCCTGCAGCATCCCAGCCAGACACACAGACACTCTATGTCTATTCATAAGCGAGACTTGAATGTGTCTGCAATATATGTGTAACCACAAAACATGCATTTACTTTTGAGCCACAATAGATAGATAGACGGATAGATACTGTAGATAGATCTGTTTTATAAGGCTCATGAATCAGGTGTTTGGCTCCATTAAGTCCTTTTGTGAAGCATTAGCCGCTGGCAGATTGTACTATTGTTTTCCTAATGTTGGGTTATTTGATCAGCCACTCAGCTTATCTGCTCTTCACACCAGTTGCAGATTCTCTGAAAGCCTTTGAGGAAGTCATTTGAGTAGATTTAGTTTTCAGCTACTGAGTTAAAGGTCTACATTCTTAACTAACTCATATCAACTATTGTTTCACTGTGTGAACTGATTATCTTGGTAAAGCTTTGTGCAGTAATGCTGAAGTTTAATATAGGAGGAATATGTTAAGAATATATGTTGTTAAATTAATTAGTTTGCTAAGTTTAATAAGTAAATATTAATAATAATATGTACGTACAAGTGATACGTTTGTAACGTATTTTCTCTTTCATCTGCAGCGTTGTCTAACCTGGATATTGAGAGTAAGCTGAGTGGACATTATCAGGCTCCATGGCACCTGCAGAGAAATGTGTTCCTGCCATCGACTCGACCCGCCTGTGTGGAAGAGCTGCATCGAAACGCCAAGCAGAGCCTGCGGGCGCTGTACAGAGGTTAGACGCGCTTATTGATCAATACTGATCAGCTATCAGTCACCAGTGAACATCTTTTGAGCTCATCTAAATAAAGTAGTTCACTCTGGTCAAAATCCTCAAGCGAACACTGACCTCTAGAGGAGGAAGACTACAGCATTACTATTATATTAACACTAATATTTTAAATTTTACTTATTTATTTATTTATTTAGTAAGGTTGGTTTGTTTATTAATTTTTTTAATAAAATTTTTTATACATTTTTTTGTTTTAGTTTTAGTAATTTTTGTGTTTTTTTTATTATTATTATATCAATTGGTTGCCAAGGAAGCAATTTAAATGTTCGTGTGTAAGTTTGTTTTTAATCTAATATTTAATTTCAATTGAATTGAATCTCGTCATTATATCTTTTTATTTTCATCATTTGTAAGGACATATTTTAATAGGTTTAGTTTGTTAACAATAACAACACTGTTGTCAGTTTTCATTTTCATTTATTTAAAGTTTTGTTAATTTTGTCAAGTTTGGTTAAATTTCTTGTTTTCTTTTTTATCTACTATATTATATATTAGATAATATGTTATCTATAAATATATATTTTATCCAAGCTATGTTATAGTTTAGGTTTTATTTAAATTTAAGTCAAGAATAACAACACTGCAAATGACAGGATGACAGAACTATTAAAACTATACTAATATGAAAATGTATGTTCTTATAACAGAATATGTTATGTAAGAGTAGGAAAAACAGCAATACAAATGATACATTATATCTTTAAATCTGCACTTTGCATATCAATTATTCAAACATCATTATTATGATCATGATTTCATATAAATCACACTGTGCTATTTCTAAATACTAGTGGCGCTTGCAAGCATCACTGTTATTATATAGCTATTAGGTAAAGTTAGTGATTTGAACAAACCCAGTAAGTATTACGCTTCAGTGTAACCCGTCCAGCACCATTTTCTGCTTCAGATATAACTGGTCATTTCATAAAATGGACTTAAGGATTTGACTGTTGTGTGTGAAACTGCTCATCAGACCAGCAACAGAGGCAGGAGGTCAGCGAGAGAGAGCGCAGAGTGACCATTTCCATCTCCATGGCTCCGCCCATGCCCACCTACCCCTCGCCCCGCGCCCACCACAGACGCCAGCAGAGAGACAGACCCCTCACCACGGTAAACACCGGCCCACGGCTCTCATCTATACTGTGGTTCCTGTAGACCGAGTGTTGTTGATGATGGTGTGTCTGTTGTGTGTTTAGGAAAGGACAGAGAGAGACATAGAAACTCAGACAACACAAGCACAGGTAAACACGCACCTGTGTGTCTCTGCATGGAGATCTTTAGCTGAATGATTCCATCCTTCTTGTCCTTTATTTTGATATTTTTGCCTTGTACGATGTACACTTTTAATAAAAATAACATATAAAAGAATACACTTAAGCGCATAGTAAATATAATATTTTCTGTTTATTGCATGTTATTTGAAATTAAACTCAAATATAAATTTATACTACATGGAGTTAGTTGAACTTTTTTATAATTTCTTATTTTTTTTATTATTCTTTATATTGAAAGTTGTAAATTATGTATATATTAAAGTACACATTTGAAATGATGAAATTGCAGTTCAGTATATTTAAATCCAATTATTATGTTAACTTACACCTATTAACTGTGATCCCCTATCTGAACAAAATTAAATGATTGCAATTAATTAACATTTTGGACTACGTGCCTAAAAAAAATTAATAAATGAATCTAAAAATGTTTTGAAAATAAGTTACTGTAAAAAGTTACTAAAAAAAAGTAGTATTGTACTAATTTCTCTAATTTATTTGATGTAAAATGAATATTGAACAAAATATTTTGGAATTAAAAATTCAAATAAAAAGAAAAAAAGTGCAGTTTCTGTGATATCGTTTTCGTCTCTATACCAAAAATAGCCACTGGGTGACACCCAAACTTTTTAAAATGCATTTTCCTGTCCCAAATATCAAAATTTCTGTCGCAATATTATTTTCTTTTGTTTTGATTGTAAAATATTGCAGTGAATTTTGTAATATTAAACTTGACACTGCCCAAAAGGGGGAGAAACCCGCTTAAAACAATTTCAATCACCATTTTCCTAACACAATGTCAAATTTCAAATAATGACTCTTTAAACTTTCAAATAATACCTAATTTAAAAATTTTACTCAAATATGTGATGGGAGGAAAGGGTAATAAAAGTTTGCGAGGCAGTTAACAGGTCAAATGTAATACTGAATTTAACATAATTATTTAAAATGTATTTTAAAGAAACACTTTATTAGAAAATGCCCTTTTTTAAAAGTACTGGCTGTAAGTGATAATGAGTGCTTGGTGCTGTAAGTGACTGTAATACTTCATTTTATTTGCATAAAATCATAATGTCTAAGATGAATTTATTTTCAGTCTGTGGCTCTCTGTGAGTAAAGCAGATGCAGGTAAACAGCTATATTAACCAGGTTGCCAGTTTCTTTCTTTTTTACTCATGCATAAGTAATGATTTCATAAATGATTATTTGTTTAATGATTATTTTGATTCAGCTGATCTAAAAAGCAGGGAGTGTCTCTCTGGATGTCGTGATTTAAGGACAATAAGTACGCATTTAAGTTGTACCTAGTTCTTTTGCAGCAAGCCATGTGGACAAACAACGTTCATTTCTTTGTTAAGCCTCCGATTATAACACTACTTATTTTAGGATGTCCGTGAGTCATTGAATGGTGTTCAGTCATCTACTCAGTACACCATGACTTATTTACAAATATTTCACCCCCCCAAAATGAAAATAGGCATATTTACTTACTCTCAGGCCATCCACGATGTAGATGAGTTTGTGTCCTTATATGAACAGATATGGAGACATTTAGCATTACATCAGTTGGATCCTCTGCAGTGAATGAGAGTCCAAACGGCTGATAAAAACATCAAAATAATCCACAAGTAATCCACACCACTCCAGTCCATCAGTAGAAAAGCAAAAAATCCAACTTTAAGGCATTATAA
Source organism: Enteromius fasciolatus (assembly GCA_032361145.1). NCBI lineage: Eukaryota > Metazoa > Chordata > Actinopteri > Cypriniformes > Cyprinidae > Enteromius > Enteromius fasciolatus. Next base: position 15,857,803 of record JAUMHR010000084.1, read on the forward strand.
CTTTAAATCGTCACTACTATGAGTTCATAATCTCTCTGTATGTGAATTTGGTGTTTTAAATGTTTCAGTGCTGCAGAACTGAGGACGACTTTATAATTATATATAATCACCTAAATCTGTATTATCATGTGTTTTGACAAGCACAGTGAATCACGGCTGTTCTTCCAGTTCCATTACGGAAGCAGATACACCCTCATTGTGTTCATTTTTATGTTCATGTTCATCCTCACATTCATGTCATCTTTGTGTTTGTATGTGTTGTAGTTCCAAAGCACCCGGTCCTCCTCCCCTACTGAGTGTTGTCATTTTTCCCCATGGAGCAGAAAGGTATATTTTACCCCTAAAAGTCTCCTAAAGCCTATATTCATGCTGATCTGGAAACAGTTTTACATTCCTAATCAAAGCATAATCATGGGGATGAAGCCAAAACTGCTTCCAGATCGGTGTTTAAAAAGAACATCTTACATAAATAAGATTTGGTTTGGAAGAACTTTTTAGACATGCTTGTGTTAATGTCTACCTGGTCTCGTGGGTGCACTTTTTAGTGAGACACGAAATATGTACCATCAAGTACATATCACTAAAGTTTCCAAAATAAATGAAACATGCAGTAAGGCGTAAGTGCACACAGGTACTTTTTTTATAACTTACCACTTGTGTAAGTTTTATTATAAACATATAATCAGATATTGAATATAAACCAAATCTTTACAGGATGTTTGTCTAACTTCTTTAATTTAGAACTTTTCTTCTGATGCTACTACCTTCTAACATCAGCAGTACATTTGAACTTTTATCTGGATGTGCCAATTTCAAAATGACAATCTTCTGTGAATATGTGTGCAAAGTTTTTCTTCTCAACTTTTATAAATCTCTTTTTCTCCAGAATTGTGAGAACTGGCTTTTTTTTTTTTTTTTTATTCAAATGGGAAAAGGCATGTGTTTTTGCTAATCCGAGTCAATTTCAATCATCTTCATAATGTTTCTGACCCTGGTAATGCTGCAAATCAGCACTAGCACAGACTAATAAAGCGCTGCCCTTCCCATAGCCTCTCTAGCATGCTCCTGAAATACTATGTGAAGAATGTCTACGGGAAACACACACACTCGGAAGTGCGCAGGTCTGAGGTTTCTTAATGACAGGGTTTCCAGGGTAGAGCTGCTGTCTGACTGTATGTGTGTGTGTGTGTGTGTCTGTGGCAGAAAAATATAATTGCCCATCAACTACCCAGCACTGTGGCTTACCCATAAACCCCTGCCTGTGTGTCTAACTCCAAGATAGATGCTTTAAAGAGCGAACACTCAGTCATGAGTTGCCGTTTGAAATTTTCTCTTTATTTGTCCCTTGCAATTGCCTGTCTTTTCTGATCCATTTTAAGGCATATTTAGGGTGCAAAATGAATTTCCCTAACGCAATATAATGCATATATATATATATATATATGTGTGTGTGTGTGTGTGTGTGTGTGTGTGTGTGAAGTTATATAAAGTAATGTGTAATACTAAGACATATATCTAACGTCTCATCAACAGAACCAGTGCAGGAAGTTTAACTTTCCTTCAGAAATTAATTTAGAAACCAATAAAATAGAATAGAAGAAATGAGAAACAAAATCACAATGTGGTTTATATTTTGGGGCAGGTTTACATATTTAACATACTGTAGCTTGTCCTGTAGGGTTGCAATACATTTGTTAAAAAAAAACAAAGAATTTTATGTTACATTTATTACAATATATATATATATATATATATATATATATATATAATCATTATTAATATTATATTGTTTAATTTTTTTTAATATTATTTATATTTTTTATTAACAAATTTTTTAATCACTTGCCATTGCAAGATTGCCAAATACATTTTGGACTCTAGACATAGGTTTTGTAGACGTACTGTAAGGTTCACCTCCTCTGGTTTCCTCATGCTCCCTTAAGCTCGGCGCTTCTCTCTTTCTGCCGCTGAACTTCATGAATGGCATTCTTTCATCCCCCTGATGTCTCGTTTCTTTTCTAATCAAAATAGCTTTTGAACACGAGCCAGATGGAGAAATCAAACCGTCACATTTGGCTCTTTCCCAGCCCCCTACGTTCCCTCCTCTCCTGCACATTTTGGCTCCATACACTCCTTTTTCCTTTTCTTTTTTTCCTTCTTTGATCCCGTGTTTTTCAAAACTCCACTTCACCCCTTGCCCCTCATTTCAGCAGCGGCAAACAAAACGGTCATAAACTCCCTTTGATTCTGTCCGTCTGTTTTTGTGACGCTTCCCTCTTTCTTTTCGTCCTCTTCTGGTTTTGGGAGAAGTTTCCGTGGAAACACTTTTTTTTTTCGGCTGCTGTTTATTGTGAGATCCTCATTGGCCGGCTGGGAAAGGGACACACAAAGACTGAATATCACAGCTCGCTTTAACACAGTGCATGTTCATATGTGGCAGGGTGACAGCTACTAAACTCTCTAAACCTCTTTAGTTAATGCTCTGTAAACGCCACAAGGTAAGTTAACTGATTAGATTAACTGCTAAGTTAACTATCTGACAGGGTTTAGCAAGTGTAATTCACCTGGTGCTGTCAGTGACAGCTGAAAAGAAGTAACTTAACTTGCGTTCTGTGGTATACTTCACGTGAATATGCATTTGTTTAATTTCTTACAACTTTTTCCTACACTAATGCGTCTCCATTGTTATTTGCTTTGCATGTTTCAGTGCTTTTTTATGCATGTGCATGTAGAACTAAACATGTTATCCAATTGTAGGTATGTTGTTCCACTTTTTCACCGACCTCATGAAATCAAATATTTTTTTGTGGTTTTTGGTCCATGTCTGTTAGCATTAAAGTATACTGCACACAAGTGCACTGCTAAATGTTAACTTTTAGCATATGCACACATTGAAAAGTTTTTCTTTTCCAGGACAAATGTATCAAATGCCATTATGACGTATCCACATACTGTATGACAAGCAAAAATCCCTAGCTAATCAAACAAATTGCCCATTGGCTATTTATAAGAACAACTTCCTGTCCTAATTGGACATATGCCAATTAACTGAACTTATCTAGTGAATTCATGAGGTCTTAAGAATTAAAGCAAGTGGAACCATCATCGATTTGTCATCTTCATCTATAAAAGATTTACAAATCTCAGTAACCTCATACATTAATCAACGGAATGTTCATTAATGTTCTTTTAGGTTGTTCCTCCAGTGGATTCAGATTCAGAGCTAGTGGCTTTGGGCCACTGGCCGAACATCCCGATCCCGAACATGCCCTCGACGCTAGACAAACAGACCAACTGGGCAGGAATCTTACCACTGCCCACCCCAGAGGAGAAGATGAAGACGGACTCTCAAGTCATCACCTCATGCATTGTTCCCATTAACGTAACAGGTAAATGCCCCCTATTATTTCCTGTCAATGATGCATGCCAAGTCAGGACTGACTATGACACTTAAATAGTAGTTCGTAGCAGCATATAATGATTTTTGTAAAATAAAACACCATTATTATATGGAAAATGAAAGGCTACTGTTCATGTACATACTGTAGTATTGGGCTCAAGTCTGGTGATGCTGTCACTACTGAAGGAGAACTTTGGTCCACAAACAATTACAAAGAAATGGCGAGCAACACATTGAAATAAACAAGAACTTTTGAAGGGGAAATACCAAAAGAGTATTTTCTAGTAAACATATTCCAATAATCTACACTGTAACAGGAATCTTAACAGAAAATGCCAAGAGCTTTTGTGCAAATTCTTGATTAAAATGACATTTTTGGCATAGTAGTAGTTCCAAATATAACAATTACTACATTTCGTGTTTTATAAATATATTTTTTTGTATAAATATGTTTCAGCTATTTTGTGTATCTCATGCAATTCAAAAATCTACAAATTTTAACAATGTTATACAATGAGCACAACACTTTTACACAACACTTTTTCACAACACTGCTATTGAGTAGGGTTAAAGACAGGTTTTTGGTGGTATGGGTAGGTTTAGGGGTTGGTTAAGGGGGCTAATGGTGTATACGTAGGGCTCAGTTTGATTAAAATAAGGGAAAATTGTTATACACAGAAGCTAAAAATACACTGGCCATAAAATTAACATGACTCTTTTGTTTGCCAGAGATGACTGCTTGTAAAGGTACTAATGACTTGTAAACATTTATAAACTCTTACAAATAATTAATAGTTTCTATTTAGATTGGGTAATACAAAAACATGAACAAATGATTAATAAATGATTTGTCAAGATGTGTGAATAATAGAATATTACACAACAAATGCAAAACAAATATGTGACCATTACAGACTGTGATTGAGTGAATACATGAATAGTTTGTGATGTGCTTAATATTACTAATTAAGCTTATTTGTTTCACTGCATTTTAAAGTGTTGGGCAATATGTGAACTCAACTTTAATGACATTTGTGAGCATTTGAAAGTATATTAACAAATTTCAGTTAAAATCATTTAGATTTTTGAAAAGTGCATGATGATACGAACTTCTGACCTTTAAGGACATAAACATTTCTATTTACATGAATTAATGATCTGTTATTTTTTAGGTAGTGTTTAATAACTTCATTAGTAAACATTAGCAAGCACGTTATATTACTTAAATACTTATAACAAGCACATTATATACTTTTAATTATGTGAGTATACATTAACAACCGATCTGTTAAGCTTTTTAATAGATGTTATTATCGAACAGTCTATGCTACACCTCAGAACTAAATCTAATTGAGAGTATCATCATCCTGACCAAAGTTCTCCTCTGGCATCAATGAACAGAAGGATTACCTTGTGAGAACGCTGAATTTTGCGTGTATTGTTTTCAGAGGAGGGCGCCAACGCTACTTCCCCCTCAGCGATATCAGCTTTCCTAAGTGAGAGATCTTTTACATGTCCATTAAGTTTCCCCCTTCAGTATCAGTGCCACTTCATTCCCTAACCATCACCATCTAGAATAACGTGCGGAGAGAGAGAGAAGGGGTTGTCATCTCAGCCATAATAACACTCTCATTTTGACTACTGCAGCTTTCTAATTTAATTAAAAAGCTGTTTTGATATTCACCTTACTAGCACATGCCGCTATAAAATGGCCACTAACTTTATGAAGAGTTAGTAGTCCTGAAATATAGTTGGCTAAAGTGTATGTTTTTTTTTTTGTTTTTTTTTTCTAGTTTTAAAAGGTAGATTATAATAGTTTTAGACCTTTGCTGTTTTAAACCTTTTGTTAATTCCAATTAAAACATGTCATGATTTTTCTTTTAATAAGGCCATGATCAGACCATTTTTATTCCATGACATGTGATTAATGTTTTAACATAGAAGAAATGTGGTTTTGAGGTGTTTGAATGGCCCAAACTGAAGAATCACCCAAATACATTAGAATAATAACAGTATTAGACACACTGGAAAGTAGGTTAAAATCTGCAAGTCATGAAATTTGAAACAAAAAAGTTCTTAGTTGCCGTGGTAACTTACTTTGTGCCAGGAAATGCAAAGAGTCAAGAAAGCGTTTTGTGCATGCTAATCAGTTGCATTAGAATTACAAAGAGGCCAAATATATCTACTCCAGGCTTGACTGGAACAGGACTTTAGAAGTGCGTGTCAGTAAGGATTGAGTCAAAGACAGTGTTGACTGGAAACTGCACATCACAGGCACAGTGGTGTAATTGGTGCTCAGAGGGCCAAGCCTTGCAATCACATGAGAGTCATGATGCATGACACTGGACAAACATCAAAACAAACTCAAGTGTACAGCAGCAGACTGCAGTCTAGAGTAAGGCTGGGGTTGGGTAGGACAGCAATACTCCCATTTTCAACCCTGGTTGTTTTCTGTTCTGATGTCCTGAATATGTCGCTCCTTTCACCTTGCATGATGTTGCGTATTGTCCAGTGTGCTTTTGTGTCACTTAAAATATTTTAACGTGAATGAAAACCATCTTTTTGTTGCATTTATGATTTTATAATACATACATTTAATTTTCTTTTGAGATGTGTTGTTAACCTTGTATATTGATGCATAACATGTAGAAAGACTTGTTTATATAGTGATGTGAAGTAGTTATATACTGTACAATTTGAAATATATACTCCGTATAAAGATGTATTTTAAACACACACAAACATACACGCACACGCACACATACATATACATATATATATATATATATATATATGCAGTTAGGATACATTATTTTCACCTTGAATAAAATGTTGTGTTTAGCATGAAAATCTCTGGTTTATGAGTGTGAGAAACATGGGAGGGAGAAGTAGAAACAGTGGCTTGCACCCAACAGCCTCTCACATGTCTGGTGCTCTTTGCAGGGGTTGGGTTCGACAGAGAGGCCAGTGTGCGCTGCTCACTAGTCCATTCGCAATCAGTGCTTCAACGGCGAAGGAAGCTGAGGAGACGGAAAACTATCACTGGCATTCCCAGACGTGTACAGCAAGATTTTGGTGTGTCAACTTGTAACATTCTTTATTACTCTTTATTTTTTCATTATTTGTTTATTTACAGTAAAGAATAAGGCATATGGTAAGAGTAAATGGCATGTATGAAACATTATTTGTTACTAAATTTATTACATTTATTGTTGTTTTAGATTCTGATGAGTCTCCAGTGGCCAGAGAACGCACAGTGATAGTCCACACCAACCCTGAAATTTGCCAAGAGGATCTCACTCTCTCTCGTCTCAACACCAAGGACTCTGGTTGCCAGACAGAAGAATTTGTGATTGTTGGGGCTGCACCCTCTCGTAGACGGATCAGAGCACAAAGGGGGCAGGGTGTGACTGTGTCACTGTCCCATTCCACAGGCAACATATCTTCTCTGCCTGACAACTCTGACACAATGTTCACCACCTCAGTAGGCTCCCGTCTGCGTTCTCGAAGCCTCCCGCGTGAGGGAGGGCGGTTGGTGGACGAAAGTCATGATGACAGTGATGAGGATGACGAGGAGGAGGATGAGGAAGAACTGTCCCCATTTGAGGCAGAGGACTTCTTACCAGTCCCAGGGGAACATATTATTAAAGATGATGAAGAAAGCACTGATGACCAGGCAATCCCAGAGGGCCAGCATAACAGTTTGAAATTCAAGCAGCATGCTGTAATTGCAGAGCATGACTGGATAGAGAGGGGTCGATCGCATCTGCCTCGCAAAGCTGACATGGGTAGCTGTGAGATTTCCTCCAGTTCTGATACATTCAGTAGCCCCCTTCACTCCGTTTCCAATGCTGGTGTACTGACAAGTCAGATGGACCACAAGGAGGATCACCAGTCCTCGAGTGGCAATTGGAGTGGTAGCAGTTCTACCTGTCCCTCTCAGACATCAGAGACCATTCCACCTGCAGCCTCACCCCCACTCACCGGATCATCCCACTGTGATTCAGAACTATCATTGAATGCAGCTACCAATACTAATGATGACTCCACCGGCTTCATTATTGATCCATATCCTGGAGACCGATCACAAGGCCTTCGTAGCCATAGGACAGGTTCATTTACTTCCACTGCAACTGACATGCTTGATGATGCTGGAGTCAGCACTGCCAGTGAGGGTGAGTGGAGCTATCCACACTACAGGCACAACCTGCCTTGCCATCCTGACTTCAGTCCTGAGCACTCTAGGGCAGAGAATATCCTAGAATGTCCCAGTTTTGCTAGCATAGCCACTTTTGAAAGTTTAACAGAAAGGCCACCATCTGAAAAGGCTGACACCACCTCACACTTTTCTGTAGATGTCGAGGGCTACTATACCTCCATGCACTTTGACTGTGGTCTTAAAGGTAGCAAAAGCTTCACATATAACTATGCATCTGTAGACCAGCAGCAGGCAGAATATGGACATCAAACAAACACACTTGGGAGACATAGTCTCTCTCTAAGGAAACCAAAGGTGAAGCCATCCCCACCAAAACGCAGCTCATCCTTGAAGAAAATAAGCAGCTATGTTGGACCTCCCACTGACAAGAACGAACCAAAGAATGCTGTCGGTCAGAACAAATCTATGTCTTCCGGTGAAAGAACACAGCATGTGGGGTTGAACGGAGGCTCCTCAAGTCAGCTGGAGAGTGAGGAACCACTGGGGGCTTGGGGTGTTGAAAGTTCTGCAGAGATTCCAGAAGTTGCTTTGTTTGGCTCCACAGAAACACATTCCTTCAAGGACGAGGGAGCTGTCCAGTCAGACTATGCAGATCTCTGGCTTCTTAATGACTTGAAATCCAATGATCCTTACAGATCGTTGTCAAATTCCAGCACAGCTACGGGTACCACTGTCATTGAATGCATTAAGTCACAAGAGAGCTCTGAATCCCAGACTTCCCAGTCAGGATCAAGGGCCACCACTCCTTCATTGCCATCGGTGGAAAGTGAGTTTAGATTGCCTTCGCCAGAAAAGCTGGTAGGTCTAGCATCACCTTCCAGTGGCTACTCAAGCCAGTCAGAAACACCGACATCATCTCTTCCATCGGCTTTCTTCCCAAATGCTCACCCAATGTCCCCTACTGGTGGCAAAAGGAAACCCAAAGTCCCAGAGAGAAAGTCCTCACTTGCTTCTTTGCAGCAGTATTCGTCCAAAAGGGACCTGGAATTGCCAATCATTCCTCCCTCCCATCTTGACCTAAGTGCTCTTCCCAATGTCAGCAGGCCTTCAGTTCACAAAAACCAGATGCACATCCTTCACCATAGCAAACAAAAAGCAGCTGCTTCAGCAGAAATCAAGCGTGAGAGTCTGGCAACTTCAGTTTCCAGTGATGAACTAGTCACTAGTCCCTTGGCCATCACTCCTACAGTACTTCGTTCAGTTCAACTACGTTCCGTTGGCAAGTCTGGAGAAGGGAGCCACGATCGACCAATAACCGATACTAGCACTAGGCCTAAGTGTCCCACTGTGACTATCATTACCCCACCTACTCACAATAAACCCCATGAATCTAGGAAACCTCCACCCTATAGACCCCTTCTCACAGAAACCTCCTCTCAGGACAATTGTGAATCACTGTTTACCCCAGTAGATGGACAAGCTGCTAAGAGTATAGCAAGCCATTTTGGTGCAAGAAATAGATATGACCGATTAGCCCCATCACCTCTTTGGAGCATGACTGCTTTTAAGGCCCCGTCTGAACAGTTGAACATGGATGAAGTGATGTCTGAGAATTCTCGAGAAGTTGCAGAAGAGTTGAGCACCTCAAATCATTTATTTTCCCAGAGTAGTCTGGAAGTGGAGCAAAACCAGCCATGGTCATCTGAGCCAAATGAGGGAAACCCTGGTCAGAATGGTCTAGGAAAGAGGTCAGAAAGTTTTGACCAAGTGCCTGATATTGTCAATCAAAGATCAGAGACATTGCAAGCTTATCTAATCAGCAGTGCTGGAGAAGAATCTGTAACATCAGGTGTTCCAACCAGAAGTGCCTCACAGGAACTTGTAGAGGAAGGGTCAACACCAGACACAGAGGACTATTTCAGCAAAGGTTTGTTCATGTAATTTCTATTATCAAGTAAACTAGCTGCCATTTTGTGTAAAGTTTAGATATTTTGAATTAGAATTACTTTTTATTTCAGAGTCCACACCAAGCGATTCAACTGTGTCCCCTCTGACAGACGAATCAAAAAATGATGATGATAGCGTTTTTCTTTCACCAAGTAAAAGTCGCACAACAGAGGATCTCTTTGCCATGATTCACAGGTGTGTTTATCTGGTAGATTTTGATGATCTGAGAAAGTACTGAAAAAACTTCACAAAATGTTGATTGTCTCTTGTTTTGTTTTTTACCATCTCAGGTCAAAACGAAAAATGCTGGGCAGGAAAGATTCTGGAGAAATGTCAGTGCGGAGTCGTTTAGCTGTTGTTTCTGTGAATGGCTCTGCTACTAATCCTGCAACCTCGCCAAGCACCCCAAACATGCCTGTAAGTCCATCTAGTCAAACTGGGGCTCAGAGAACCCCAGGCCCAATTTACAGGAGTGCCAAAAAGTCCAGTACCTCAAATGAAGAGTTCAAACTGCTGCTGTTAAAAAAGGGAAGTCGGTCCGACTCCAATTATCGCATGTCAGCTACAGAGATCCTTAAGAGCCCCGTTGCACCCAAAAGCCCTGGTGAGCTCCTAATGGAGGGTTCTAGACCATTTGAGGAGCCACTTTCTCCTTTGCAGCAGCAACTTCCAGAGGGAACTCCCGAGCAAATGCCCAGCCCCTTTCCCAAATCTTATGCTGAGGGCTTTTCTCCAAAAGCTTTTCCCACATCTGCCTCAACTAGACAAGGCCGGTCAAGGATGCCGCCAGCTGCCAACAGCAGCCGCTACAGTACACGCAGTCGACTGTACACTGCTCCCATGCAGGCCATATCAGAAGGGGAAACAGAAAACTCAGATGGAAGCCCACACGATGACCGTTCCTCCTGAAAAATGCATCTTGACTTTTAGAATTAGTCTAGACACCACAATCTTTGAAATCAAGTAAATAATGCTGGGCACTTGGCATACTCAATTCTGTTCTTGAGAAGACCGTAAACAAGCTACGTAGCATCTGTACCATTTTGTATCAAAAAGAACAAAACATTCTAATAATGATTTTCAGTAGTGGTGTTCTAATATCTTCCATGAACATATTTATGTTATGTGAATACTTTGTTTGCATACCTTTAATTTTAAAATGAGGGTGGAGAAAACTACATGCGAAAAATCCATCACTTTGTAATTATGCACAGTGAATCAATTGCGGATGCTTTTATGTCACACACATTTACCGTTGTCTAGAAAGATAAAAACAGTACTGTACTGGGGTAACTGTGAAAATGGGTCCAGATGGTATTAAAAGAAGGGAAAATCTTTCTTTTACCTTACTCACAAACTGTTTAGGGCAGACAGCTTGGGACAATCAAAGAGTGGCCTTTTGTATAGTTAGCTGTAGCATAAATGGGCTAAGTGCTTTCGAGTTAGCCCGCAACTGGATCTTATTGGGCAAGAAATGTAGCTGTGTTGGAATATCCTGATGACCAACCACTATTTTGCACTTCTTTTGGTACTGAAAAAATATCAGACATTTTAAAGAAATCTTACAAAAATGCCACAAAAGAAAAAGTGACATGAAAATAAATATCTATATACAGAATATAAATTTTAAAAAAGTATGTATTTTTAATGAGATTAGCTTAAGATGGTAATAGGCAAATTGTGTCCATATTTGGCATTTTTTAAGATATTGAGCTTTTTAAGGAACCATCTAATAATTTTAAAGCAATGCTGTAATTAATGACCACACGATTCATCCCTTTCATTCAGTATTTATCTTTTTTAAGCAAATTTCTTAAAAAAAAATCAACCAGTTGTTTCTATTTCAATAAATTGATCTAAGAAAAATGACAACAGCTACAACACAGGCACTAAACGTATTCTGTGAATACTGTACCAATTGTTTCTAAAGTATATATATAATTCTGCTCTTGTGAAGTGATTTTTTTGTTATTGATCACTGACCCACACAGCAGGACTAATACTAATACTAATACTGTGCAAGCATTTTACAGCCAACTTGAAATTATGCCTCTACCGCAGTAGTTGTAGCTTTTCTATATTTCACTTTAATAGATCAAATTAACTGCATGCAATAAAACTTAAGAGAGGAGCCAATATTGGTACATCATTTTTTTTTAACGTATCAAGGAATTTGCCTCATCAGATTTGTGAGGCCATGAGCTGGTTTTTGTCAAAAAATCTGATCAAAACAACTCTTGACAATCTTTTTCAAAGACATTTATGTGTAGTAAATGGACTATGGCGGAATAATATTGTAGAAGGACAAGTAGAAGTTTTTAGAAGTGTGTAGTGGAAGTGCTTTTGGTCAGGAGGCTTTTGCAGTTTGTGTTTCTTTGGGTTTGAATTTGCAATGTTGAGAGGGCAATGAGGAAAGTTACGAGAAGGACTTAAAGTTTGGTATCATCCTTGAAACTGATGGAAAACCTATTCCTTTCTCAATGCTTTTGCTGTTTGTAGCACAGGCAGTAAAATATCCAAAGAAAGACTACAGAGGTGTAGAGTCACGTCAGACTGTGGGACAGAGCAAGTCTGCAGTAAGAGGGTTTGTGTCTTCATAAAGACTTTCTTTTGCTGGATCAACAAATAAATCGGTGCGTATGAGAATGTGCTGAAAAGGATGCAAATCAAAGGAAAGATGTAGTAAAAAAGGCCGCAAAGGACAGATGAAAAAACATGGACTTGCACTACTGTTTGGTTAATGCTCAGCTTCTTTTTAAAATCGGTTTCCAAGACCCACCTCATGTTTTTCATTTTGGTACTAAAGTGTCTTGCTGGCTTTTATGAAATATTGGGCTTTGATAAATTAATGACTGCAGATTTATTTATGGACGTATATTTTCTTTTCAGAGGTTAAGCTTTAGTGGGTAAACACTGGTTTCAAAAGACAGACGAATTTAAAAATAAAACCACTTATACATAATATATTGAAAAAAATAATAATGGCATAAGCTACTCTGTTAATGATCCTTTGAAACCTAATGGTGTCCAGTGGTGTATTTGGCATTTCTCTCCTTTGTACCATTGACCTTCTGGTGTGTTTGCAATTTACCTTGCTTGGTGAGATTTAGTCTTTGGATCAAGTATTTAAGCTGTCCTCAACTATTCGCTCGCTAACAACTTACTAGCTTTAGGTAATAATGTTATACAAAGGGAAAAACACACATTTACAAACCTGAGCAATCTATGAGTTGGCAAAGACTTTCACTATCCATCTCAAAGACAGAGGTAAACCATTTTGTAAGCTACCATTCCAACATTGTAAAGTCTAACCTTAAAATTTGCACTGATGTTTAGTATGTTTGTGAAGGTTTTCACAGTGTCTATTGCTGTACCTAAGGCTATTTAAACAGGAATAGTTAACACATAGCAAAAGCAATTATGAATTGAAATCTCATATTGATAAAGTTAAAGCATGCTTGGCGAATGGTAACATGCGAAGATTTGTGTACCAAAGGATTTCAGAGTCAGACAAACACTAGCTGTACTGAACACACAACACAAGTTATGTGGTCTCTCTTCTGGTACTAGACTGAAGTCTTCAAGCAACTAAAATTTTTTTTTTTTTCTTTTTGTAAAAACTTGTAAATAGAATACCTTTTAAAATCGTTTCCAGGGTGTTTCTTATGTACAATGTTTTCAAAGTTTACATTAATTATAAGCCTTTGTATATTTTTGATCTGTGCAACACTTTTGAGTCTTGTATTTATTTTTTAGTAATCTTTGTGGAGAGTCCCATTGTAAAATGTCTCTAAAACCGTTTGCCAGCTTGTCTGGCTGTTTAGTAAATGTGCATAGAAGAGGCCAATAAATGTGACTGCTTTAAACACGTAAATGCCTGTGTGTGTAAATGTTCATTTACAGTATAAAGACAGATGATAATGCTGAACTCGGTTGATTATGATTAACTGCATCATTATTTGAAATATAAAGCTTGAGGATGCAATGGTTTTAACCAACCCAGGCTCATTGGAAATACGTGCCTCTACATACATTTCTGCAACCCCGTAATTATGTACCTTACTGGACGTTTCATTGCAGTTTCAAAGTGAAATGTCCAGAGTGTGGCGCTAAAACACACGTTTAATATGTAACCGTGGCACGTTTGTATTAGGTTGGTACAGTATGTAATGCAGTGTTTTTATAATGTTGCTCGAGTTACGTTTTGTGAATTAAAATATTCAGTGAGTGTTGCTAAAGATTAATGCTATGTCATGTTGGAAATATCCCCTAAACTAAACCCAAACCTAAAATTACCCAATAGTGTTAACAAATGCAAAAGTAATGTAAAGATGTATTCGCTGATGCAGCCTTGCTATTTTAACTTCCTTACGCTGATTTGAGCCGTTTTGTTGAACCGTTTTACACGGGATCAACATTAAATATTGTGATGACAATATTTCAGTAAGTAAGTGTACCTGTAAATTATACTTTTGTGTGAAAAGGAATAAAAGTTGGAGTTTTACTGCCTCTAGTGTTCATCTCAACTGGAAACTGCAGTGATTCGTGTGTATAGGTATGTTTTTCAGTTTTGCAGAACTGAATGAAAAGGCACGTATTTCCAATGATCTTAGGTTGATTTTAACACTTTTAGATGTTGTAGTAGATTAAAATGAATGACCTTTTGAAATGCTAATGTGTAAACTAATATATGAAAATCTGCTCTATTTTGGGGGATGTTTCCATGGCTTTTAGTTTTGAAACACTTTTATTCCACCCTGTTTCAGTGCCGATTGAGTCTTATAACCAGCTAGATGCTTTGGTTTTGGTTAATTAGTAAACTGAGAGCCACCAATGATGACAAAAAAAGTTTTGTTTTTCCTTTTATTGTTTGGCATAAATCTACAAGAAAAGGCTAACTAGGATTTGTACCTCGCTTGTATTGCATAGATTAGGTCAAATACATACTCAAACTAAAATGCTGAAGCCACAGTGCAGTTCTCAGTGCTTTAAGAATGCACTGATTAGATGAAGTGAAGATTATTCAGTGATCTTTGACATGGATGTTTGTGACTCCATGCACCTGAGTGAGCTGAGGACAGTCAAGAGTTGCTAGAAGCTTCTGTGGGCCGGACCGTTTGGGAACAACCGTCTCTGTCAGACACATTGAGGCTTGGTCTGCAATATCACTGAAAGAAAGTGTGAAAAAAAGGTTGTTTCAAAAATATAAATGTAAAAGTTATTTGGTATTACAAAAAGCTATTTGATTCAGTCATTGCAAATTAATGTCTTACCCATAGTTAATGGTTTTGACATGCTGCATTCCCAGTCCTTCAATCCGGAATATGACATTCTTCAGCACACAGGGCAGTGGGTTCTGGAACTTGATTTTTACTTTCAGCTCTCTGCCCAGCACAGCATCGCTTTCAGGCTAAGAGAGAAAATAACATACAACACAAGCCACGTTAATGCAATATAGCCCCGATGGATAATATCATGTGTAATCTCAATATACAGCGAGTCATGTGAACTCACAGTGATGATGAGGTCTGGTGTGCGCAGTCTGAAGCTGAACTGTTTGGCCAGAGTTTGACCAGTCTCAGTGACCCGTCCAGAGAGAGTGAGCATCAGCGCTGCATGACCCACCAGTTGATCCTTATAGTCCTCATACTGCAGCGACCACTCCAGAGACTGGACTAGAAAGCCAAAAGAGTCATACTACATAAATATTGTCAAAAAACATTACGACTTATATGATTATAATATTTACTAATATATTATATTTGCATTTAATTTTTTTTAATTAAATAGTTTTTAAAGTCATTTTCTATTATTTGTTTATTACATTTCTAAAATTTTTATATCAGCTTTAATTTTTTAATTTTTTCAGCTTATGTCTGTTAGTTGCAAAGGCAACATTTCTAATTTGCATTACAATTTGAGTATATTTGTTTAATTTCACAAGAAAGCAAATTGGTTTAGTATACAACGCTATATTAATGAAGATTTAGTATACTTAATCTATTTTATAGTATTAATATTACAAAATATTAATATTTTGAATTAGCTTTTATTTTTATATTTACTTTTTTATTGTCATTTTGTTGTTTTTTCTTTTTATAATTAAAAAAATATTTTTGAATAGCTTTCATTTGTTTTTCTGGGTTTACTTTCACTAATGTATGCTACTTAACTTAAATGTAAAAAGTTACCTAGGCAAATAACGTCTAGGTTACATATGTAACCCCCGTTCCCTGATGGAGGGAACGGAGACGTTATGTCGGAACGACAGATTGGGT
>JAUMHR010000084.1:15874008-15891618 GCA_032361145.1 Enteromius fasciolatus
GACGTCATAAAAACTTTCATTCTGCCTTGTCAGGGGATGTCATTTCAACGTCTGACAAAGACGATTGTTCAGTGGGACATGACACACTGCATGAACGATGATATTTGAAAAAGCATAATAGGGGCACTTTAAATGTTTGATTAACATGGCAGACACATTTATTTAAAGGAGTTTGCATTTCAGACTATATATTTTAGCAGTTCATGCATTCCCTGGGAATCAAACACATGATAAACATTCCCAGAATGGTGATGAGATACCTCAAAAAATTACCAACCGATATCAGGAAGCATACGATTTACTTAAACATTTAAACAGCTATTGGATTCATTTAAACACACGTTACCTGTCCAAAATTCCAGGTTCTGGTACCAATCTGTTGCTCAGTTCCATAGTAGACTTTGCCCATATCATTTAGTACATACTCAACTCTCTCCGCCTCTTCATTCATGTACACAGAGTCATCTGATGAAAGCAGAAAAAGAGAAAGCTTAAATTTTACTTTCATTATTCAGTGATAGGCACCCACAGTGTTCTCTTATTTTCTCTCTCTTCAGATAATACCTTTGCACCAAGGGTTGCAGAGAATGTAAATGTCATTTTCAGGAGTGTCTGGTGAAGTGGACTTTCCCGATGGACTGTTTGTTACTACATTGAGTTTGTAGCGCCCAATGCAAGCTGTTGGAAGCGAATAAACCGCCAGTCTGATTGTGGTTTTTGCCTGTTCAACGATTTTTGCCTCCCAGGCTTCTTTCTTGAATTCCGACACCAGTGGAACAATCACAAAACTGTCCTTGTGCACTGGTATTACATTTCCTGAAAAACAAACACACAAAGGCTTTTCATCGGATAATCAGAGATGGCTGGTGTGACAGGTATAAACAGGATTGTGCTGGAAAGCAAGATCGCAACAGTAAGGACAGTAAAGCCATGACTGACCAAGTCTCAACTCCAGGTGAAGTTGGTCTCTGTTTGGAACAAAGGGTCGAGAGAGCTCAACAGACATCTGGAAACACTGTCCTCTACGGACGATCAGATGATTGCTAAAGAAACCATCTGTGTGATGCTCCTGCCGATTCTGTCCTTTCCTGGTCTTGATTAGATCAATAGAACGTACCTGCAGTTCAGCACCTAAAAAAACAGTATATATGGGAAGTTTATTTAGACAAACTGGGGAAAAAAAGTTTAAGTTTAAAAGCCTTAAGTGTTGACAATTAATCTATAATCTGGTTTTGAGTTCATGTGCCCCTGATCAGATGTTTCCTAGAATGCATTTAAATGTATTTACAAAAAAGATGATTGAGATAGAGTGCAGCCATTGTGAAACATACAAAAACATCACAAGTCAAAATAGGCTGAAGGACTGGCAGTTGGTGGATGTAGAATATATTCAGTTGTTTACCCTGTTGAAAAATCCAGCATATGCTGGTTAGGCATGTTATATAGCATGGCTGCTGGTTTAAGCTCATAACCATCTAAAGACCAGCTTATACCAGCTCAAACCGGCAGCCATGCTTCAAAACATACCTAACCAGCATATGGTTATATATTATATTTTTTGTTTTGTTTTTTCCAGCAGGGCATAACGGTACAAACTTACTTTATAACACTACAATAACAGTATCAGCCTTGTTACTGTAATATGTATACACTGCAGTATTAAGATGTATTGCTCTTACCATTAACTTCTATGTGTGGGTTCCTGACAAAAAAAAGAGAGAAATGTTATTTAAACAAAGTTTACAATTTTAATTATTATTATTAATTTTGGTGCAGTTTTCACATCAATAATGTGCATTTTCAAAACTCAAAACCCAAACTGATCACACTAGGCAAGGCAAGGCAAGTTTATTTATATAGCACATTTCATACACAGAGGTAATTCAAAGTGCTTTACATAAAAAGATGTAGAACAATAATAAAACAATAATTACAAAAATGGAAAAAAAGTCGAAGCACGAAGCACAGTGCTCATTCAGTAAATGCACAGCTAAGTTGAGTTTTGAGTCTAGATTTCAACGTAGCTAATGTTTTAGAACATTTAATAACACTGCTAGCAAATCTTTCAATATCAGATCTCATGCTTTTTTAAAATCACCAAATAACAACATTATGATCTTCTTTCTGTTTAGTAGCCTATTTTAAACAATCAGTTACTTAAACAACAATGCAATATACTATACCATATGACTTTAGGGTCACCAGATCACGATAAATAAATAAAGGTAGACAGACAGACAGGCAGATAGACAGATAGGTAGATACTAACATGTTTGAAGTTCTTGTTCCTGAATGTATCTGAGTAGTGTATATTCCTGTTTGTTAACAGTAACTGCACTGAAATTACTTGAACTCAAGTCTGGAAGCAATTCTATGGTGCTTCTCTTCTGAGCAGCCATGGTATATATATTCATATATTCATCTCCACCCCATCCACAGCTCAGAGCTCAAGAGTGTGAAGAATCTCCTGTATCATGACAGAGAGAGTTTGGTGTTTAGGATTAATCTAACAATTTATTTTTAACACCTTATTTACAGCAATCTTTACAACATGACTTAAATTAAGGTTGGTCACATTTGTAAGGTGGAGTAATTAGAGGTAGTGACAGCATAGAAAAATCATTGCATTTCAACTTCTGAACCACCTCATTAACAAGACATTAACATCTCATTAAATTCTCAGCTGATAAGCAGAGCTGTCAGTGAGGATTTCTGTGATGAGGAGCAGGGCATGCTTATTTAAGGTGATGAAAGAAATGGCTAATACCGAGCCTCAAACACACATGGCCCCAAAATAAACAACTGTAGGCTTGTTTTTCCTGTTCCAGTTCTTCTTCAGTTTTTAGAATCCCCACTACTGAATAACAAGAGCAAAACTGGTAGCAATCATCAGTTAGTTTAGGCCCCTACAAGTCTGTGAAAGTAATGCCGGGGGTCTGTATAAGGATATATAAACAAATAATTTTATTAAATTAAACATACAGCTTTATGTTCCCTCACTGAGGGTTGTGTAGTCCTACTTAAAAACACTAATAACCATGAAAATAAAAACCTCTAATCACACTGTAAAAACTATGTATAAATTATAATTAACTAAAACTAAAACCATAAAAAACTGTTAAGATAACAATTCTCTTTTTTTTTTAAATTTAGTAACTTAATTTAACTTGATGTACTAAAAGAACTAAAACTATAAATAATAATAGTAATAATAATTATAATAATATGAACATATATATATATAATAAAATGTAAAAAACAAAAAAGTACTAAACATTTAACAAAAATTAAACATAAAACCTTTATTAAAATATTATACTAAAATATAATGCTATCTATGGTAGTAGATACACAGGTATAAATATAGCTATTTTTAAATACATTAAATTCTTGCGCTTTAACTTAATTATTTATATGAATTATAGCATCAAAGGCATTTCATTAATTGTTTAAACTAGCAATTCCTCAGGAATGTTCAAGTCAGAAAATATTCTATCAGCCAGTCAGGTACACTGCAATCATCATATTACAAATAAATTGTTTAACTAAATCACCACATGTTGTGCATATAAGCATTATAATGACTTTTTGTCGTGACCTCACGCCGTAAATAACAACAGAGGAGGGAGGGCGGGGGCTCTGGAGGAGGGCGTGGAGAGAACATGATAAACATGAAAAAACAAAAAACAAAAGAGAGTTCCAAAGTCGATGGCGGGAGAAGCCATGGAGGAGAAATGGGGGACGACTCTGTTGCTATGACAGCAAGTCCCGGATGAGCGTCGAATAATGAAACAATCCAAGATCAGGACAAATCCACAACAATCAAATCCAGCTAACTGAGTTAGCGAGGTACGTAGAACGAGCCCCTGTTCCATAAAACAAGTTTACCAAATTATTTTAATACAAATTAACTGGCAATAAGTCAGACTAACTGAAATAAACCTGGCTTAGAGATTAGAGTACAAGCCAGGCTTATTTCAGTTAGTCTGACTTATTGCCAGTTATTTTGTATTAAAATAAGTCAGACGATGTGCCATAAGCCTGGCTTATTTAGTAAACTTGTTTTATGGAACAGGCCCCAGTTCTCTTATGCTTACATGTAAGTAGCACATAATTGGTTCAAAGTGTAGACAGCAATGACATCCGACCCTTTCCATATTTTAAAATGGCACCTTATGACAGTGGGTATTTTGCTAGTCATCGCACAGTGAAGCCCTAAATATAATCTAAATAATATTGAGTAACAATATACGCAACTACTAGTAATAGGACATATAGAAACAAAATAGAAATAGAATTTAAAAGAATATATACAAAAGAACAAAGATACTTAGGAAGTAAAGAGTGCTTTAAACTTTTTAGGTAAGTCTGTCTGTAGTATTCAGGTAAGTAACATAACAAAAAATTAATAATCATATGTAAAATACAACACTGTAAAAATAATGTTTTTCAGTGATGCCATTTGGTTCACAAAAGAACCTTTCATTGAACAGTTCATAAAAGAACCTTTTTTGACAATAAAGAAAATGTTCTGTTTTTGAAAGGTTCCATCGATGTTCAAGATTCGTCACAGAACCCTTGATGCCAGAAAGTAACCTTTATTTTCAATAGCGGATGAATAAAAGTATGAATGGATTTTTATTAAAGCTAGAAAAATTATTTGATCAAAGAGTAATATTTGTAACATGGTTGACGGACGAGAGGTGAGTGGATCCATGTGCAAGTTTTATTTAAAGACATGGTCGAAATACAGGCAATAATTCCAGGGTATGCTGCTGACAAACGAGACATAATCAACAAGGATTTAGACACTAATGAAACAAACTATAAACAATAGGCTATAGGGTAAACATAACTGGTGACAATTGGGCAGATAACCAGATTGACCCGGTTTGTGATACTATTTTTCTTTCTTTTGTTGTTGTTGTTTGATTAGCATTAATGACACAGACAACAACATATTAATCTGCTATATTACTTTAAAACCTAAATGAAGGAATATATTGACAGGCATCTTGTATTTCATCCTAAAAAGACATAAGCATAATGTTTTTGTCAAATTTTGACAAAACTAAACTCGTTTAATCCCAAATTTTTCCCAGACATGAAAATTATGCATCTTTGTTAACCCGTTAAAATTAAACCCGTAAAAATAATTATTTTTGGCGAAGTGTGTGAAAAATGTGTTTTATTCTCTGGGATAAAGTGAATAATGAAATCACATATTTTTGCATTAATAATTTTTTAATCTTAGCTATTTTAAACTGTTTGATCACGTTCTAGGGTTGTTATTATGCACAAAAATGCAACATTGATAGGAACAGTGAGATAAAAGAAAAAACAACTACCATTAGATTTGTATTGTCTAGCTAAGGTCACTGTTATCCCACTGGTCACTATAGTGACCATTAAGATTTTTTCTCAACTTTATGACCACACTCAACAAAAATAAATATATGTGAGTGCATATATTAATATTAGACACCCTAAAGATAATATGTACCAAAAATCTATGTCCTTCTATGTTTTGGAGCTTTGATGCAATTATCATTTTCTCAAGGTGCAAACAGGAAATAAACTCCTCTGGTCATCTGACAATTTGCAATAATTTTGTAAAACGTCACATATTTAATTGAGACCCTTTTTTTTCCATATTTGCAGAAAGTGCACTACATCAGTCAGTAAGGTTTTAAGAGCTTTATATTTGAAAAACATTTTTACGGTCACCATTGTGACCCGTGGGATTAAGTGGGTTTTAATACTCTCCAAGACATTTATTTTGACATATGTGTGTAAGGATAAGCAACCCAAGGCTTCAAAGTTAATAAAGTTAATAATAAACATGATGTTTGAATGAATGTCATCATCAATACTAACAAGCTTTTCTACATGGTGGTCAAAACATTACATTGTTTATAGGTACAGATTATTGGTAAAGTACATAATTTTTACCTCAATATTAATCAGGGCCCGGTTTCTCGAAAGCTTAGTTCTAAGTAGTTCTAAGTAGTATCTAAGTAGTTCTTAAGTTGTACCGTAACCTCTCTCTTAACGTTATGTCGCATTTCCTGAAACGTTCTTACGTATCTTCTTAAGTATCTCTTAGCTAAGTCACACGTTCGTAAGGTTGGTCCAGACCAGCAGCACAGCGTTCTCTTCACCGTCACTACAGATTACATGAAAATATTAGCGGCAGTTTGGTGATTTCATTTATTTGTCTATTACCGCATGCTATTGATAAGTTAACCCATGTCGAAATAAACGCTATTAAAATAATTTAGTGCGTAAGAAAGCGCCGTCTTTCTTAACGCTGTCATGCAAAAGGAGTCAAAAATCGATTCCTGAGCAATCAATGTCAGCTAATTCAGGACCTTCACTATAGACAGCGCCTTGTAACGTCGGACGTAGGAGGCAGCGACTTAAGAAGACTCTTAAGAGACAGTTCGAGAAATACACTTAGAAAAGTTATCACTTAACGTAAAATATATCTTAAGAGTGTTCTTAGCGCGTGAATAGTCTGCGTTATCGAGAAACTGGGCCCAAGACTATAAGTGATGTTGTAAACATAGTTGCAGGAGGAGCATGTGCGAACGCAGCCACAGCTGTCCCAAATTATCCATAATCACTCATTATCCAATCCCGTCCATTCACCTCCGCATCCCTCCGCGTTCCCTTCTCTGCCTTTCGCATCTTCCTCGGGGGTGAGCGGGGTCTGAGCCTGACGCCGGGCACCTCCCCAGATTCTCCCCAGATGTGAATTTTCAGATTCACAGCATTTTTCATTTATTGTGAAAACCCAATGCTCAATAATGAGA
Organism: Enteromius fasciolatus; assembly: GCA_032361145.1. Taxonomy (NCBI): domain Eukaryota; kingdom Metazoa; phylum Chordata; class Actinopteri; order Cypriniformes; family Cyprinidae; genus Enteromius; species Enteromius fasciolatus. The sequence continues at coordinate 15,880,824 of JAUMHR010000084.1, forward strand.
TTGAGAAGTGAGACTATATAAAGCTATTGACAGCCAACCTAGAAGCATCTAGCACATCACAAAACCACAGCCATTTAGAAATGTTACCTGTTCACTGCAATGTTTATTTAGTTGTGAATCTTCAAGTAAAGTGTATGTCACTACTGGATGTGAAATACAGGTTATTTATCTAATTCACAGTTATTCTTACACATGTTTTAGTATCTATGCTTAGAACATGATATTATTGTCAAGCATTATAGAAGAACTGGTTCTTCAATCATTATTAAAACACCATTATTAGAGGGAAGACAGTAGTGCTTAATTACACATCATAACTCACATTAATTCATTATAAATTAAGAAGCTGACACACAAATATGTATTAAATAGAATGCTACAAATAATACATCTTAACCTGGCATGTGATAAACATCTTTATACTTTAATCCACAAATAGGTCCTTCAAAATACTTATACTGTATGAGATGTGATTACTTTCTATAACTATTAGCATAATGGTTCCATAGTTACTCTGGCAAATAATCAAGTATCAAGTCTAAATCTTTTCATGAATATCAATGTTGGTGAATCCATGAACCTGAGTGAGCTGAGGACAGTGGAGGGATGCCAGAAGTTTATGTGGCCCCTGATATCTAGGAACAAAGGTCTCCATCAAGTTTACTGCGGCCAGACCTGGAATATCACTGATGTGACAGAAAGACAAAATTAGTGTCATATTCCATTTGTATAAATTTACTTCTCACTCACTTGTAATTTTTTCAGGTTGCAAAAATGAATGTCTTACCCATAGTTAATTGTTTTTACATTCTGCAATCCTAGTCCTTCAAACCGAAAAACAACATTCTTCATTACACAGGGAAGTGGGTTCTGGAATTTGATTTTGAACGTCATCTCTTTTCCCACTACCCCACCACAAAGAGGCTGAAAAAGAAAGACAATCAGGTACTAGTCTGCAAATTTTATGTTTTATATAAGAAATTAGTTGTGTGAAATCTAACTTGAATATAAAGAATTCGTGATAAAGAAAACTCACAATGATAATGAGATCCGGTGTGCGCAATCTGAAGTTCAACTGGGTGGTCAGTGTCTGTGTAGTCTCTGAGACCCGTCCAGAAAGAGTCAGCATCAGCGCTGCTTGATCCACCAGGTATTCCTTGTAGTCCTCATACGGCAAGATCCACTCCAGAATCTGGACTAGAGAGGAAAACAATGCTTTTTTACCAAATCTGCCTTTAAATGAATAATCATTCTGGTCGTTGTTTTGTCTTCACAGATGATATATGTCAACCATGTAATGAGAATGTGAGGCTAAGGTAGGATTGCTTTGACTATGGTTTGCACCAAAGGCATAAAAACTGTGTCAAGATAATTTAAGTATTTCCTGAAAGTATAAATCTGCATTTTAAGCCAAAACAGCATAAAATGCTATGTTAGGTTGGGTGGCCATTGCTTGTAACAACTTAAAGCATTTTTTTTTAGTAATGTATTTAGTATACTGTACAATCCGTGCACTGAATATATCTATTTGGTAACACTTTATTTTAATAGTACACTTTAGTTAACTTAACTTTTCAACTACATGTCAAACAGCAGTCATTAAAGTCACTATTGTGTAAAGTAGACTGTCTGCTTAATAACTTCATATTGATGGGTCCACAATATACAAAAAGAAAGTATACGTCAACTACTTATTCTACTAACCCTAAACCTACCCTAACAGTCTACTCTCAGAGTTAGTAGAGATGCAGTTCCAAATGAATGACAATTAGTATGATAATTAGTTGACATGCAGTTCCAAAGTCAATATAATTTGTAAAGAGGACTATCAAAATAGTGTAACCGATAGATTTAGTTACTTGAAATAACTTAAAATTATGATTTCAGGTTTCCATCATCTATTACCTTCATATGACTTCAACTCAATGAGTGTCTGGTCCTTTTTCACCAAGGCTTTTTGGGCTCCGGTGTAGTACATGGCTGCCACCTGGCTGTACAGAGTGAGACTACGAGGAGACCTGCATTTGTTCTTCAGGATGATGGAAAGCATGACATCCTGACCAACACATGGTCCATCACCCTTGATGTTAACGTCAATGATCACATCCTCAGCGTTGGACAGCATGTATACAGACTGTTTAGAGCTACTGAGGCAGGCTGTTTCTACAGCAGTTCGCGCCCCGTCTGAACCTGAATGGGATATAATAGTAAATAATTAAACTCATGAATATTAAACGTGTTGTTTTTGGAAAGCATGCATAAAACATCCCTACTTACCTGCCTGTTCCCGGACAGTACACCAAACAAGCTATTTTATCTAATTCAACTAATGGCGTAATCCTGGCTTCGTCCAAGCCCTGTCTGTGAAATCGTGCCATTGAATTTTAAGCTGTTTAAGCTGGTCAAATGCTGGTCCTAAACTGGTCCTGAGTAAATGCTAGTTGGAGCAGCAGATAACCAGCCTAAACCAGTTGCAATGGTTAAAGCCAGACATTTTGCTTTAGTGACTGGTGTGTATATCATTATGGACATCTAAATCCTGGATTTTCTATATGTACAGCTCATACTGGAGATATGTGTATTTGTGATGTACAGTACATGTGTAGGTTTTCACCTTCTGGGTGTTTGTAGAGGTGTGTGATGTCTAAGCGTTGATCTGAGCCAACAGCTTTTGTGCTGATGCAGTGACCTACTGCGTTCTTCTCAACCTGAATTACAGCGAAGTTTTCATCCGCTTTGCGCTGCCAATAGACTTTATCGCTGTTCACCTACAACATAAAGTTCCAACTCTTAAGCACACAACCGCAAGCTGTTCATTTACGCTCGAATTCTGTTCCTATATCTGAAGCAGGATCCAGAGTTACAATGAATTTAAGAGTGTAGAATACATTTTTTATTATTTTTTTTGTATGAATTAACTATAATTATGTTGTAATTCAAATAGCATAAGATTTATTTCCTAAAACATGTAACATTATGACAGGAATGATAGATGTAAGGCATTAACATACTCCAGCAAATAGTAATGCTGCGTCATGCTGAACCTGCCCACTGTGAATTGCAGCAACAGAAATAGGGCAGCAGCAACGATTGTCCTGGCTGGTTAGTTGAGGAGTGGAATCAACCACCTGCCAACCTCCAAAACCAGATGGCAGGTCCGGCCGAGTCATCCAGGCCTCATTCCACACGTGGTAGTTCCTGCATTAAGAGGAGAATCAACCAAGAAAGTTGCATAATGCAATCATGCAATCATGATGACAGTGATCTTACCAGACTGGAAAGCGGTTTAGATGCTCAAGTGACTCAAATTTCTCATCTAAATAAACATCAGTTGTCAATGAAACATCAGTGTCATGAGCAGAATTGAAGTTCGAGACTGGACGAGAGGGAATGCCCAAACATCTCAAAACTGAAGACAGAGAGAATATGAGAAAAAAAAATATTAATTTAATACACATATCTAATCACAACATTGGTCAATTCACTTTTTTCTTAGTTCAATATGTTTTAATATCCTACTTGTGTTGGTTACTCCAGCATAGACCCAGCACTGTCCATATTTGACCGGTTTTCCTCCACTTCTGTGGTACTGTTTCAGGATAGCGCTGCTACCGCACCAAGCAGTAGGAGAAGTTCCATCATTGCAGGTACTTGACCAGCTACCCACCAACACACCACTGTTGTCACTGGCATTAATCTGTTGCAAAGGTTACATGTCAACATTTTATTTTGCTGTCTGATATTATCCTCGTTCTAATCAGATTGTCTAATCCCAAACGTCTAAAGGCTGGAAAACTCACAAATGCAGATATCACTCTGACCACGTTAACAGGATCTCCCCATCCGGTGCAAGGCCCACCACTCTTCTCCAACACATAGAAACAAGCAGCCAAGACTTCTTCATCAAACTAGGAATAAGAGATTACAGAACAAGCAGTTAATAAATGCATGAAATTTTTATGAATCTGAATAAAACCTCTTACTTGACCAAAGTTCCATGTTCTGCAGGCAATCTGCTGTTTAGTTCCATAGTAGATTCTGCCCATGTCATTCAGCACATACTCAGCTCTCTCCGCTTCATCAGCCAAGTACACGCCATCATCTGATAAAGAGATTTAACAGTCATTTTTGTTCAATTTGAGCAGGGTGAAAAGAGGATCCAATATCATGCACATACATGTACTCCAGGGGTTGAACAGTATGTAAATATCCTTTTCAGTTGAAGTGGTCTTTCCTTCTGGGTAGCTGGTTACGATAGTAAGTTTGTACCGTCCAACAGAAGCAGTTGACTGAGAGTAAACACACAGTTTGATTCGGTTTTGCATCTGTTCTATGATCCTGGCTTCCCAGCAGTCTTTCTTAAATTCCTTCACTAATGGAACAACCGTGAGCATCTCGCTCCATGCTGATGGGATATTACCTATGAAACCCACACAAGAAGAGGAAATAATGGTGAGGATATGCTCTGATTTGTATTTCTGGAAAAAAAGCACAATAACTATAAAGATAATTCCAAAAATTGTTCTCAATATTAAAGAATACCAGAGTTCACATCACAACTAAACTGATAAAGGCACAGAGAAACAATATCATTGGAATCATTTTCAGAACAACGTTTTCCAGCTGATGAAGGATACAAACATTGACAGCCAATCAGAATCCGTCCTGTTCTCACAAGCTCAAGGATTTAAAGGAAAGGAAAAAAAGGAAAGGATGTGACATGCGGCCAGGTACTAGGAATTTGTGCCCTACCCATCCAAGCGCACACACACAGCAATGAGAAGTGAACAACCACAACAAATAGTGAACACACACCCAGAGCAGTGATCAGCCAGTGTCTTTCTCAAGGGTCTCACCTCAGTAATGATATTAAAGGTGGAGAAAGCGTTGGTTATTCACTCCCCCCACCTACAATCCCTGCCGGACCTGGGACTCAAACTCACAACCTTATAATCCAACTCCCTATCCATTGGGCCACGACGCGTGTGTGCTTAGTCAGAAGTGTGGCCTGTAAGCCCTCTTCACACCAAGAACGATAACTATAAAGATGATGATATTAGCGTCCACATCAGCAGACTATATTGTCTGTTTGTTCTAAGCACATATGCGTCTGCCTTTAAATTCACAACCTAGTATGAATCAGGATTGATTCTGATTGGCTGATTATATCGTTCATCAGACGGAAAAATTAATTCTGGAACTGTATCGTTTCTCTGTGACTTTATCATTATAGTTCTGCTACTCTTTAATGTTGAGAACGATTTTTAGAACTAAATCTTTATCGCTATCTTTATTGTTTTAATGGTTGGTGTGAACAGGTCTTCATAGTCAACTCTGGAAGTTAGTAGACACGTAGTTGCAAATTATTGAGAATTAGCTGACATGTTGTTGACATTTAGTTACAAAGTTACTTATAGTAAGTAAAATGTCAACAGTGGCCATTTGAAATAAAGTGCAACCTAGGTTTACAATGAATAAGAAAATACAGCAAAATTGGTTGCCTCAGATATTTTGTTTTTCCAAATGTAATACATTTCTAGCCAGTTCCTTTAGGTTGTCATCTAATGAAAAAAGGCCTTAACTTACATAGTCTCAGCTCCAGGTGAAGTTGGTCACAGTTTGAATCAAAAGGTCGGGACAGCTCAATCCACATCTCAAAACACTGTCCTCTGCGGATGATGAGGTGATTGCTAAGATAACGATCTGTGTGATGCTCTTGTCGATTCTGTCCCGTTCTGGAATTGTTAAGGTCAACAGAACAGACCTGCAACGGCAGACCTAAGAAATAAAAACGAAAATGAATAATAATTAGAGTAGGGCTGTCAATTTTTAATGTTTTTGACATTTTTGTAAGTATTCACATAGAATTTTTGTTTACACCCATCATCATCTCTCGTCATGCATTATATTTCAAACATCCCGTACCATTTACCACAGGCTCCACATGTTTCCATGAGGAAAAATGTGTGATCCTGGGGGTGACATCCTCAGGAACGGACGAGCCACCTGCCTCGCTGCATGTCTCTGTCCACCTCTTTGACTCAAGACCAACAGCTTTAAATGACCTTTCAAAAGAAAACATAATTTATCATCACTGACTGATCATAAGCAAAACTATTCGAAAGCAGGTTGTTGGTTTGTTATTCATTTATTGCCATTATTATTAGACATATATAAATGCACAGAGAAAATCATAGAAATATTTAGAAGTACAGTAGTCTTCTAAAGATGCTCCTGGGTACACTTAATCAAAATCAGTTAAATCTACCAAATTCCAGAAATAATAATGTCTAAAATCAGATATCACGAGCATGAAACAATATTTGCGCTCATTACTTACATGATTGTAGCTCTTGTTCCTGAATGTGTCTGAAGACTGTGTTGTCTGGGAGACTTAATGAAGCAAATGAGAAGTAGCTCTTAGTGTTTCAGATCAGCCTGGTATATATTCACATCTTCATCTCCACCCCATCCACAGCTCAACACTGGAGAGTGTAAAGAATTTCTTGTCTGATGAGAAAGAGTTTAGAGTTCAAGATGAGTCTCACGAGTTAATTGTAACAGCTTATAGTGCATCAGCACAAATTGTCAATGTAAAAACACTGAGGTATTAAAGATGGAATGTGTTGTGAATGGCTCGACGTTATCTACATGGTTAACATATCGTCTCATTAAGAGTAGATCCTCAACATCCTATAGTCACATCACATACCACATTGGTTACCAGTTAGTAATATTATTACAAATTTATATTATAACAAATCCATGCCACTGTTAGCATTTGCTACATGTACTCTCTCTCTGTATATGTGTGTGTAAATATGTATATGCTCTTTCTTAAATTCATTCAGTTAAAATTACTAATTTCTTAAGGATAGAAATTTACATCAGCTTCATGTCATGTTCTAACAGGGAACATTAATAGTTTAACCCTTTACATTAATAGTATACAATTACCAACAAAGCCCAAATTAAATCGAGGAATTATTTATTCTTAATGACAATAATCAACGCTCAGCTTTTAAAGCGTATGCCAACATGTAAATTGCACATAATGCGGTAAAGCCAAAATTAAAGCCAAAATTAAACCCTTCTTTTCCTTGCTTTCTTTCGGTATGGTAAATAGTTACAGTATTTAATTCTAATTACTTTTGAGATATTTGAGGTATTCCTACCAATGTTTTCACATAGTCAGTGTTTCATTAAGCAGAATGAGGTGTGTGATTGAAGAAAAAATAATACAACGCGTGTAGTAATATCCAGAGTGTCGAAACACCTGTAACTGTGTCAGCTTTGTTTACTTTTCTTACTGCAAAAATAATGAATGTACACATTTTCATTTTAACATCTTTATCTTTAAGTTGATTTTATGTTGTACTTTTAGCTGTTACAGTAAATAAACGGCACAATAACTTTCTGCTTGATTTATAACCTCTGTAATTTAAGAACAGTAGTCATCACAATATACAGTAATTACAGCATGATTTAAATTCCGAGTGCATGAACCGGTTCGCAGCAAGCCCTACTGAATCCAGTTTGACAGCTGAACCGCCGAGTGATCTTGTTTTCACATGCTTCCTGTCTTTGCAGGCACTGCTAACATTCTTGATGACGTCAGAGTGCTGCGCTCACTACATGTTTACAGGAAACCTCTTCTGAATCTCCTGAATCCAGTTTGACAACTGAAAAGTGCCCATTCGTCTTGCTTCCACATGGTGGCATGTTCTTACAGTCATCTTTAAAATATATAAAGAGAACAGGCTTATAATCATAACTGCAGCATTGTGGGGTGTAATTGCAAGGGTTACTGCAAGGGACAGGGTTGCTGCAAACTGTCACACAGTATGGTACTTAAAGGAATAGTTTACCCAAAAATCTCATTAATATAAATAGTATGAAGTTTTGAGTCGTGGTTTGAAATCGTGACTTTCGGGCTGTATGTCAGAAGCTTAAACTAATAAAACGCATTCTTAAATTAATAAAACACATGATTTCAGTGCAATAAACATGACAATCAGAATCAAAACAGATGTTTTTAGTAGGTATGAGCTGTAATAGCGCAGATCTATTCTGGAAAAGGGGGTGGGGACTAGCCGCTCCTTTGCATTTAAAAAGACAGACTCAAAAAGAAGTGTTTCTGCTTCTACTGGAAATAGGCATTTTCAAAATAATACACTAAATGATCCGTGGGGCATTTTGAGCTGTAACTTCACAGACATGTTCTGCTTTATTTCTGGTGTTTCCGAGGTAATGGCTGTGTTTCGGCTTTTTAGCGCTCTCTGCTGTCAAAGAGTGAATGTGCATTTTCATTCAGCGCATCTCTTTCGTGTTCTCCCATGTGCTTCTCATTTGTGCTTGTTTACATCAGACTGCACACCTGTCTTTGAGGCAGCTTTACCAGTTAGTGCGAAAACTGTTCTTCCATTTTATATATGAACTTTCATGACTGAGGTAAGCAGCCACATGCCCTGTACATCCAGCAAAGCTTCAGGAGTCAAATACAGTATATCTCTTATGAATGAGGTATATTATGTGATGTGAAGCTATTGACACTCATCAGTGCAAATCACATTTAACCAATATTTCTCCATTAAGCAATCATTTTTTGGGGGGGATATTTGTGAAACAAATTGTCTTGGTTTGCAAGCTTTCCCCAAAGTTTTTCTGTACTGGAAATTATTAGTTAGTGATTTTGGTCATTTTTGCAAGTTTTTTTTTTTTTTTTCACAACAAAAAAGTCACTGAAAATCCCAAGATCATGAAACTATCGAGGGACAGTCAGCTGTGTCAGCTCTGTTTACGTTTAAGAAATAATTGTATAAATGTACACATTTTCATTTTAACATTTTTATTTTCTCATCGGTTTATCAAAGAGTTGTTTCCACTTCCATTTGTTAATTATTCATACTTTTAGCTGTTACAGTAAATGATCAAGCACAACAATAACTTTATGCTAGATTGTTTACTACACAGTCATACAACAAAGTAATTACAATGTGCTTTTAATTGCAAGGGTATGAAGCGCCTCGTAGCACGACTCTGAATCCAGTTTGATGACTGGAAAAAGCCTGATCATCTTGTTTTAACATGGTGTTGCATCGTTGCAGTGATCTTTAACAACTTTAAAAGCAACAGGTTTACAATCAAAATCGCAGCATGGTGGGGTGGAGGTGCAGGGGTTACTGCAAGAGTTGTAGGATGCCACTTTCTTGCAGTCGTCCTTAAAACCGTAATCACAGCATGACGAGACAGGGTTGCAAGGATTGCTGCAACCTGAAACACAGCATGCCACTTTCTTGCATTCATCTTTACATCCATAATCACAGCATGACGGGACGCAGTTGTAGGATTCAGAGCAAGGTTTAATGTAGCAGGCCACTTTGCAGTCGTCCCTACAAACATTATCACAGTATAATGGGACAGGGTTGCAAGGGTTGCTGCAAACTGGCACACAGCAGGCCACTTTCATGCAGTCGTCTTTACATCCATAATCACAGCCTGAGGAGATGCAGTGGTAGGATTTAGAGCAAGGTTTCAGACAGCATGCTACTTTCTTACAGTTGCTGTTAAAACCAAAATCGCAGCATGATGGGACGTGGTTGCAGGGGTTGTTGCAAACTGGAACGTAGCATGACACTTTTTTGCAGTTTTCCACTGGAGTGACACCAAAACATCCGACGGGGGAACAGTTCACTGACTTTTCACAAGACATAGTGTGAGCTGCAAAACACAGAGAGAGAAAGAGATGTGCTTAAGTAGCTATTCAAAAAACTAAAATAATCCCAGAATCTGAGCTGAATACTTACATGTTTTAAGTTGGTTTTCTTGAATGAGTTTTGAAAGGCTCTGTCTGTTGCTGGAAGCAGCTCTTCTCTCGCTCTGATGTTTCTCTCTTCAGCAGACCGGTATATATTCACATCTTCATCTCCACCCCTCCACAGCTCAGAGATGAAGAATTTTATTTTTCATGAGAGAGCAGGTTTAGTGTTTAGGATTGAAGTCACATACATAATTTAAAAACAGCATCAGCACAATCTTTGTGTTAATTAAGTAATTATGGAAAGAGGTTTAATGATAAATACTGAAAGTAGAACACAATGATATTTAGTTATCATACAGATTTTAATCAAATTTCATCCTAAATGAATTAATCTCTAAGCAACTGTCAGTTGTAATTACTTGTAAACCAAAATAATAAGAATAAAATAAACATTTAACAAATGTTCAATAAATAATTTAATTAGAATAAATAGAAATAAATAACTTACATAATTAAACATATTTGTAGCATCATCTAACAGCCACAGATGCAGAGCATAATAATATAATTGTTGTAATATAGTAGTATTATCATTATTGAACTGTACTGTACATGAGGTCTTACGAATTATATCATGCAATCATTAAACCAATTCAACTATTTGGAAGTGAATTTTGAAGACCAGTGTTATGTAAAGTTGAAAATTATGATAAAGGTTTAATAGTAAGAACTTGAATTGGACAAAAAAAAAATATTCTGAGGGTAAATAGGAGCACTTATAACAATGCTGAACTGGGCTTACTTGAACCTGCACTGTAACAAATATCTGTAATTTTCACAGCATTATTACTGTAAAATAAACAAATCCATACTGTAAAATATGTTTACAGTATACTGCTGTAAACCTACAAAGCATCACAGGTAAAATTACATTGGCGGGGAATTTTACAGTAAAATGATACATTCCTGTAAATAATTTTACAGTAATTCTGAGCGGGATTTTTTCCAGAGATGGTCAAACGGACGGGGGCGCAC
>JAUMHR010000084.1:15939110-15949883 GCA_032361145.1 Enteromius fasciolatus
TTAGGACTAATTGCTTGCTGTTTTCCCCACCTGTACGTCGCTTTGGATAAAAGCGTCTGCTAAATGAATAAATGTAATGTAAAATGTAAATGTAAATGATCCAGGAGAATGGAATGGTCCACTGTATCAAAGGCCGCTGACAAATCCAGAAGAATAAGCAAGGATGGCGAACCTGCATCAGCTGTCATCAGTAGATCATTTGTCACTCTGAGCAGTGCTGTTTCCATGCTATGGGCTGAATGAAAGCCTGACTGAAACTTCTCAACCAGATTATTACATGTAAGATGGCTCTGAAGTTGGAAAGCAACTGTCTTTTCTAAAACCTTTGACAAAAAAGTCAGATTTGAAATGGGCCTGTAGTTTGCAAATGCCTCTGGATCTAATGAGGGCTTCTTCAACACCGGGCGAATGATAGCTGCTTTGAGAGAGGGTGGAACATGTAGTGAAGTGAAAAATTTAGTGAAAGATTTACTAACTTTATAATGATTGGACTGACAATATGGATGAATGACTTAAGCATAACTGTCAGAATAGGATCCAATGTGCAGGATGATGATTTCATTCCTTGCAAAATTCCATCAAGGTTGCTGCTTGAGACCTCAGTGAAATATGAGAGATGGCATACTCCCAAATGAAGGATTAAAGGCAGGCGGAGACTATGGTCCAGGCATTAAGGAGCAAATGTTATTGACTTTTGATCTAAAGAAGTCAATAAAGCTGTTGCATTGCTCCTTAGTAACTTCAGTGAAAGATGGCTGTTGTGGTTCCAAAAGATGATTAATTGTAGCAAACAGCTGCTTTGAATTGTCTTTATTTTTATTGATCTGATTTAAGTAAAATTGACATTGCACATCTTTCAGGGACTTAGAATAGGCCATCTGATGGTCACAAAATGCAAGCTTATAGCCAGTGAGTCTAGATTTTCTATACTGGCGCTCCAAAGCATGACCAGCCATTTTTATTTGGCATGGTTCTGGTGTATACCAGGGAGCAGAGCATACAAAAGTAACTTCACGTGTCCTGATAGGGGCATGGAGGTCAAAAACACTGCTCAAAGATGCATTGTAACCAGTTCATCTCGTTGTGACGGTTGGACAGGGAATTTGTTGGAGGTCTGCAGCAATAGAGGTTAGTTCAATGTGTTTCCAGTTCCGGAAGGACATTTGGCGCTTAGGTCTTGTGATGGGCAATAGAAATGTGAAAGCCATAGAGACCACTTTGTGATCAGACACACCCAGATCATAGACTTCTAAGCTTTTAGGGGAGCTGAGTCAGTAACGACGAGACCTAAATCTGCTTTATTGTGAGTGAGATGAATTAATGCATGTTGAGATTTTTTCTAAAACTAAGTAGCATCTTCTGATTTTTCTCAATATGGTGACAGGAGAGTTTATAAACAACATGTGGGTTAAAAAGTAACTGGCATTTTGAAGAAATAACAAATATTTTCTTGTAAATTAAAAGGTAATGCATTACGTTACCAGCTATAGAAGTAACATTCATTATGTAATGTGTTACACCTAGTCTCATGTAGCCAATCTATAGTAGTGTTTATTGGCCCTCCCCTGAGGCCATTTGATCGACATGTCAAACAACCAATCACAGTTTGTTTCATTCAGCGTCATGTTTCGGTGCATTGAAATGTCCGGCCCAGTCTCAAGGCAATTCGTACATATTTTATGAAGTGGCTAATTCGCACAAATTTGTACGACCTCACTCTAAATTGCATGTATTTTCTGAGATGCCAAGTCTGAATTTGTACGAATGACCTACACCTAACCCTGCTCCTAAACCTACCCGTCACTGGGGTTTAGACAAATCATACAAAATGAGTGAGGTCGTACAAATTAGTACGAATACGTACAAATTGGTTGTGAAACTGTGTTGACGGTGTGTAAAACTCCAGCCTTTATTTGATCCTGATAACTGCTCGTCATCATGATGGCTTTCATCTTTCATTCAGCATGTTTTTAGGGTGGAATCTAAAACGCGACACACACATCTCCGGAAATCCTATATAATTCAACCAAGCTGATCTCCTGAAATGTTTCTAGATGCATCAGACCTTTAGCCACGAGACTACGTTACCCCCAACTATGGTTATCGTTACAGCTGTGGACTACTATTGTCATAGAATTAAATTATTAACTTACATGTAAATTCATAGTCATTTCTCATGAAGATTTCATAACACAAATTTGGTATCACGTTCAGCTGTTTCAAATGGTCACGTTTACAAAAAGAAAACTGCTCGAGTTTTTTTGGCCACAAAATTTCGTTAACGCAACAACGCTTTAACATGACCAATCAACACTTTGTTGCTGTGGAAACAGGTGGCCTCTAGGACACAAACCAGTGGACAGGTGGTTTAGGTCACCTCCTGTGTTCACCTGTAGTGACATCTCCTCTCTCCTCTTTGGAAAAACAAGCCACGACTAAACTGGGAGTGTGGTGGCCCGCTGACTCATTCGGTGGTCCTGCTGTCTCCGCGTGCGGCTCTTGACGTCGCTCAGCTCATTCCACATTGTTGGCTGGAAGATTGTTCATTAGGAGCCCATCTGTTGCTGAAGGGATGCAGCCTTGTGTCCGCTGCACATTTCTTTCACACGTTTTAGTCAGCTTCTCTCATCCCTTCTGTCACTCGCTCCCTCGGGATGAGAAAGAGAGAAAAACGCCATCACAGCTCTGATGATAGGAGAGTCCAGCCAGACGCCTTGGAGGGAATTTTCCCTAGTTCTACAGGTCTCAGATTCCCACTGGTCATTATTAGCACATGCACACACACACACACAAACTCTTATGTGCACTGCCATAGAATCTAAAATTTGTTTTTATGTCCAAATCAGTCATCTTTAAAAAAAAAAAAAGATGAGTGAAAGAAGGAAGACACAATCATTCACATCAATTTACATCAGCAGGAGTCAGGTTAAATTTATTATATTTAATTCCCAAGTCAATATTTATTTGCATTCAGCATTTATACCTTGGGATGCTCGTACAAAATTGTGTTTAAATTCATGCACCACCCTCCAGGCCACATGTTCAGCAACATCAAACAGACATTTCGTTGTAGTTCTATCAGGGTTCAGCTGCCAGTAGCTGCACGGCTCTACCTGGGTGTAAATAGTTGCTCTGAAATATTTGATATATTTATGCACACTATGAATTTTTTTATATAAAAAGGAAAGAGAGATGAAGTATTCGCTTGAGCGTTACATCAGAAAGCAAACATTTACCTTTGATATGGGTAGCAGTGCAGTGCAGACAGATCTCAGCTTGGTATCGGCCTCGCGTGAAATCCGCCTAACCAAGACTTTCAATCAATCAGACAAACGCTGTGTTCTCCAGAGAGAGAAGAAGGATGGAAAAAACGGTGTGATAGATAATATTTGTTGTGGAAGACTGAGTGCATTCAAAATAGGGTTATTTCAGCCATGTGCCAAACATCTACACGTTTGAAGCATTGCAGTTCGCTGTTTCACAAGGCAACTAAGAAAGAGCACGATCAAGCAATTTCACAAGTACATGCACAAAGAGAATTGCTAAAAACAACTAGACGTTTTCTTGCTAAAGGTACATATGCTATATACAGTGTTTTTGCTTTTGTTGTTGTTTTTGTGACGAACACCTCATAGGATATAAGTATAGCATACAGGCGCAAAATATAACCTACTATATTAATAAATAAAATAAAGTTTGCAAAAGAACAAAAAATACTAAATACTAAAAAACTAAAAGGTTCACTAAGATGCAAGCAAAAATATCAAAGGATAGGAAAAAGAATAGCTTCTGTATTTTTTTCCCTCCACTTGTTGAGTTTATATTTTTAACTTACAATTGTGAGTAACAACAGGTTAAAATCTCGCAACTTAGATTGTTTTCTTGCAAAAAGTTATGAACTCAATTTTGACATCAGAATTTCATTTAATTTCTTTTACTTGTAATTTATGCTTTTTTTTATTCAAAATTGACATCTTGTTTTTTGTTTCCAATAAAATTGCAGCTTTTTATCTCACAATTTTGATCTCTTTTTATTTTTATTCTGTGGTGGAAATGCACTCATTTTGTGAGTTAACGAAAAAAAAGAGACATGCAAAGGTCAGAAAACAGGCATAATATGTGAATGGTACATCCATTCATAAGCACTAAGAAGAACACAGTACCAACATACCAGTACAAGCACAAAGCATACTTTCTAATGTAAAACATTGAAAGTATGCGGACATTGGTTCAGTTACACAGCATTGCAAATAAATACTGACAATTTAAATTTAACTGAGTACATGACAAATTCATACGGCACTGAATTTATCTCTAGATTATTTTTTACTACAAATATACAGTAGATAACTGACAAGTATTGATCTATATTAGGAAAATGCATGTTGAGCAGACACTTGAGAGTGTAGGTTTCAATAAAAACGTGTTACATCTTGTCTCTCTATTAATGAAACACAAAGTCCTGATTTAAAAACCCTTCAGTGAAAGCATTAAACAGTGCATTCTCATTCGATAAGGGCTGCTGAAGTGCTGTGGTGCATATTAATTGGATATTAATTAGCTCTAGCTCTCTTGTCTCTAATGTGCTTATGAAGTGACAATAGGGAGACACGGGGTTGTTCTGTCCTCATGCTCTGGGGCTCATTTAGTGCTCACTTTGTGTGCTGTTGGGTCTTAAATGAAGTGCTAATTGCAAATCAACTACAAAGGTATTATACATTTATATGTATGCATTATATAGGTATACTAAAAGATTTTAAATGTTCAAAAAATATTAACTGCTATGCTGATTTAATTATTGCGATTTGTTTCAAAATCTAATTCTAAACATAATTTTAAGCCTGCATAAGCATTTATTAGGCAAAGTCTGTAAAAATAAACTTCGCTTATCTGTTATATTTACAACTACAATAACATTTTTAACTGCGTACTAACATCAAACTCTGTTTAGAATAATGTTGCCTTAGAAGGCATCAGCCTCTGTAGGCAGCTGCATGTAATAATTATTTATTATATAATGAAAATTTTAGTTTTCTATTTCTTTTCTAAGGATCATTTCAAGAACATGAATAGAGCTACAGGAAATGAAGTGGCAGAGTGACCGTGGCCTGCTGAGGCTCAAAGCGTCGGTGCGTGAGAGAGTCTGCAGTGATGCTGCAGAACTGCGGAGCTGTCCCAGCCTGCATGACTCAGAGCCGCGTGTCACTCTGACGTGAGGGGGAATCGAAACAGCACCGAGATCTGACGGAAGCCGTTTCCCTTCAGACGGGAAGAAAAGCTAATTCACACCAACCAGATTTCAGTCACTTGCTCACTGACACACACACAAACAGAAAATATGCATGATACATTAACAGCTCATCCAAAAATTACAATTCTGTCAATATTTACTAATATTTAGGGCCAGTATTACTAATAACGTGTGTTAGTGCAAACTGTATTTTGCGTTAAAATTGTCAGGTTTACTAAAGACGGACAGTGTAGAATTAGTGTTGAAAAGGCATGGACATGTTTTCCTTTCAGACAAAAAAGCTATGGGAGGAAAGTATTAAAGGGTTAGTTCTCTCCAAAATTAGTTCACGCTTCACGTCGTGACTGCATCACCACCTCGGGTGTGCATTATTTTTCTAATAATTCAATGGCCCAGAGTCAATTATATCTTGCTCAACCATTCTTCTTTTCTGATTTACACTTTCCAGCATTTTAGAAAGTATGACAACGCATCTCATGCGCACGCTTTAACATATTTGACGTAATCAACCTTGTTTACATCTGAGGGGAAGCAGGTACATGAACATTAATCTACGGTTGATTACGCCTAGAGGAAAGCATACGCATGCATTGCCATACACTCTAAAAGGGCAGAGGGTGTAAGTCACAGGAGAAGAATGGTTGAGTAAATAATGTTATTTTTGTTTACTTTGCTTAAAAATAAATAAATAAATAAATACTCCAAGCGTCGCAAAACTGAAGTTGATCCACTGATGTCACATGGACTGTTTTACCAGTGTTTTTACTACGTTTCTGGATCTGGGATCATTTCAGTAGTCTTGCTGTCTATTAGGGGTCTGATAGCTCTCTGATATCATCAAAAATATCTCAATTTGTGTTCTGAAGATGAACAAAGGTCTTGCGGGTTTGGAACGTAATGATGGTGAGTAATTAATGACAGAATATTCATTTTGGGGTGAACTAACCCTTTAAAATTAGTCACGCAACCTGTTTTACCAATGTTTGTGCTTGTCAAATTACTGGTATTTGGACCATTATTTAATTCCCCCCAAAAAGCATTTATTAAAGTAGTATGCACTTGAAAAGACTGTAATTATTGCTGCTAGGAGGAGTCACCACAGGGAACAGAAAATGTGTGATGGAAGGGAGAGGGCTTTTTTCCACACATATTTATTTATTTTGAGTGCCACATGAACACAACAGTGTTTGCCAGAACATGTTATTATTCATTTGTAACAAGGTCTATTAAAACATCTAGCAAATCTTCATTTTTTGGCCTCTGGTTCTTTTCAACATACCGTGGCTTCTTTATTGGCCACTATGCTCATTTGTGCTGCTCTTGATATATTGCTTTGGTCGACATTTGAATTAGATGTGTAACATTCTGTTCCTGTCTTGTCCTGTCTCCCCCCGCTGTCTGTGTCCTTTTGGTTTTGCCCTAATCTGTTTGATCGTTTCACCTGTGTTTTACACCTGCCCTCACTTTTGTCTTTGATTTGTATGTGTTTAAATACTGCTGTCTTTTCATTTGTATTCAGGTCTTGTTAACGTTGTGATGTCGGCATGTCTGTAAGTGTTTCCCCGTGTGTGCATTTTGCTGCCTCGCCAGCTTTTGTTTTCGCGCCGGTCTTTTTGTAATTAAATATTTTTTTGTTATTTGAATACATAGCGGAGGATCTTTTGCCTCACGGGAGGTTCAGCACAAACCCGCCGATTTTGTGACAAGATGTTGCATCTGTGATCTTTTATTTACAAGCCCACTGGTGCCGTTTCAGAATTTGCCCTGTTAAGTAAAACCCCTGATATTTTTAATAGAAGTACTCTCTACTTATCAAGGGTACATTTAATTGATAAAATATTCCTGATGCAAAGTTGAATTTTCACATGATCCTTCAGAAATCATTCTAATATTGAAAATTCTCTCTGATCGCAAGCGGTTTGTGGTAATGGGTGGATGCAGGTCTAAAGTTGCTGCAGTGCACTCTGGTATCCCCCAAGGTTCAGTTTTGGGCCCGATACCTTTTAGTATTTATATCTTTCCCTTAGGCCAACTTTTAAGAACACTGGATCTCAATTTGCACTTTTATGCTGATGACACTCAGATTTACATTAATTCAAAACCTGATGCCAATATGTCTCTTTAATTTCTCAATGTTTTACTGAGATAAAAAAATGGATGTCAGAAATTTTCTCTAAACAGTGATAAGACTGAAGTAATGTTTATTGGTTCACCTCACCATTAATTTACAGCTGGGTGACTCTGCTCAACAGTAATAAACTAAACAAAAAAATGTGGGTGTTGTAACAAAGTCAACTGTGTGAGCTCGCGCTCTCGCTCCCTTGCGAGCAGGCAGAACACGGAGATGGAATTTTAATCCAAACAGACATTTATTAGAGCAAAACAGAACCAAAAGGGACACGTGATGAGCTACGCAGAGCTGAAGACAGGGAATTAACTAAATACAAAGACTAATCACAAGACAAGGGGAAACACCTGGACACACGGCTGGAAGGGAGTGAACACTGATGAGATGGGCGGGGTTACAAATAAAACACAGCACATGGGAAAAAATGAAATGAAAACAAAACACAGAGCACATGGACAAGATGAAAATAAACACATGATCAGGTGACAGTGTAACAGGTGTGATATTTGACGCCAACTTGACATTTAACCCTCATGTTCGTAATACAGTCAATACATCCATTTGTATTTATTTATTTATTTTATATAGGCTAGCAAAATATATTAAACGTGTGTGTGGTAATATCACATGAAAAATAATCAGACATCGCATTCGGACTCTAGAATTATCACAGAAGTTGTGAGAGAAAAACACAGACATGGCAGATTCGGATGGGATTAAAATCACCAAGTACGTCAGTGAAACAAAACATTCTCTAACGACCCCCTGTAAAACTAGTCCTGTCCGAATAGGGCTTTACTTTTAGTTATAGCACACATATTCTGAACGCCTTTGACAGAATTCAAATGAGCCATTTTAATCTAGATTTAAAAAATTAATCTATGCCCACCCCTAGAATTTATCTGCAAGGCCCCGGACTGTGTTTGTGTTTGTTTTCATTTCCCCATGTTCTCTGTCTCTGTGTGGCCCAGTTTCAGTTTAATTATCAATTGTGTCCAGGTGTGTCTGTTTAATTTATTTCCAGCCTTATTTAAAGTCTGTTCTGTTTAGTCTCTGTGTCGGATTATTGATTGTGAGTACTGTAACGCTCGGTTGGAAGAGAGACGGAAAGATAAGGTAAGTTTAACAAATGTATTTATTAAAAGAAGGTAAAGTGTACACAATCAGCAGTTCATTCTTGACTTGGCAGTTTGTAGAGTGAAGCGCCGTCATGCAGTTCTCAAGGTGGGTAAACTGTGAACTTCTGATTGAACTTTTCCTTCTTAGTAGTGAATATAGCTCCGTGAGAATGATGTTCCCCTTTAATTTCTCTCCACAGGTGTTACATGCGGCAAGCTCGGCGTGGGAAAACGCCTCGTAGTCTATGGAGACAGGTAAGTAGTACAGGTGAGTTTAAAACAGGTGACAAGTGACTGGGTTTTCTCACGTGTTGGTGCAAGCCATGCCAGTGAATGATCCGATGACACCGTGAAATGGAGAGATCCGACGAGAGTCACTCTTTTAATCCACTCGTGAGATTCCCTGAGGCTGTGGGAGGCTCTTCAAAGATACGAGCAGGTGAGTTAACAAGCTTGAATTCAGCATGGCATTGGCACACTAGCTCAGAGCAGCAACAATAGGTAGGCATTAGGTAAGCAGAGAGATGTTACCTCGATCTCCGCCCACGTGAAGGTGAAAAGCAGCGGTCTTTATACCCGCTGCTTGATTTGATTCAGGTGCTTGATTACAATCATGTGACTGCATGTGTGTGCAAACGGCTGATCCTGAGTCAGCCGCTTGTGTGGGCGTAACACGTACGTCCTTGTGTGTCTACCATTCTGCCTACCTGCCTGTCTGTAGCCCTTTTGGAACTAAATTGTTGTATTTGAAGAAATTTGAATCTTTGCTCATTCTTCCCACACCTGGACTGTGACCATATAACTGCGTTTTTATATTAACTTTGTATTGAATGGTTATTTGTATTGTCTGTACTCTTGTGTGTATCATTTTATTTCATTTTTATACAAGTATGTAAAGCGCTTTGAGATGAAATTTTAAAGGCGCTATATAAAATAAAGTTTATTATTATTATTATATTAAAAAGCATATTAGAACGATTTCTGGAGGGTCATGTGACACTGAAGAGTGGAAATTCAGTTTTTGCATCACAGGAATAAAACATATTTGATTATGTAAAGTTCATTGACACATTCTGTACTGTTAAAAGCTCTGTATAAATAAAGGTGACTTGACGCTATGACAAAAGGTGATTACAACGTTTTCAGAATTTTAAATATATTCAAATAGAAAACGGTTATTTGAAATTGTAATGATATTTTGACTCTAAACAAATGCAGACTTTTATCAAAAACTTAATCATTCTAACCTTTTGACCAGTACTGAGTGGCTTCAGAAGATTTGGAAAATAGTGTACAAAAAATAAGTACTACATTTGGTGGTTTGTGTCTCTTTCAAGCTTGTCTGTGAGCGAGGTCACTATGGGTCAGGGTTTGCCTCTGCAGAATGAAACATTCCCCTTGAGAAGTGAAACCCGACACATCCGTGCCTGAAGTGCTCGTCCGATAAGACTTCGCCAATCCCGTCATGAAAAGCAGATTCATCAGTTTTACGAGACGCTTCACGCCCAGAGGGTTTCAGAGATTTAAACTGCACTACATAAACCCGAGGACAAAGATTTACAGGAAAGTGAGATGAGTCACGATTACGGTGAATGAGGGGACTGTAATAGGTGCAGGCATTGCTGTCTGCTTTGATTTGTAACATTGTGATCGCAGAGGAATTTTCGAGGTGAAAACACGCACGCAAGCTCGCTCTCACAGGAAATTATAGTCAGAATGCTGACTCACATGCAGGATCAGAGTGCCGGTGCATTTCACTACAAACACCTTAAGTTACAGACTAACATCTAATTTTCTACTTGTTAAAAACATGCATAATCGCAACACTGTTTTAGAGGAATGGTCCAGCCAAATCGCAAAGTTCTCTTATCATCTTTTCATCCTCACTGTTATGTTGTACCTGTATGAGTTTCTTTCTTCTCTGGAATGCAAAATGAGATATTAAGCAATATTAGTAATGCTATTTTCTATAAACTGAATGGCAAAAATATAGCATAATATATAATAAATAGTGCATATAAACAAAAATATGCACTGTGTACTATTAGACTATCACTATTATGTTAGCAGCATACACTAGCAAATGTGCAGAAAAATAAAATCACTCGGATATAGTCGACTGGTCGACCTTAATACTCTGTCATGACGCTTTTTGATTGAAGTCGACTAGTCGCGCTGCGTGGATCATGTGATTTTGATGTGAAAAACATGGCAGCCTTACACGACACATGCACCGATCAGGAACCAAGTGGGTCATTTCAGAAAAGCAGCGGCAT
>JAUMHR010000084.1:15950303-15960782 GCA_032361145.1 Enteromius fasciolatus
CCAGTGCTGTTGCATTGTTTTTGCAATGTGTTATGAGCTGTCTAACAGCATTTGTATATTTTGTTCCTGTCAATAAATTACAAATTGTGGCATGTTGCAAAACTTTTGCATCTTGTTTTAATGATGACGTCACCAGCGACTAGTCGACGTCGACTGGACTTCAATCACATAAAAGTCGACTTTAAAAAATCTAAAAAATCTAAATCTAAAATCTAAAATCTCTATCGTTCAGCCACTAGTGTGTGTGTGTATACTTGCATAAATCATAATGTATATTTTTTCCACCACAGAGTAATTTTTTAATTGAATTGCAACTAGTGTATTTCATAATGTGGCTTTTATTTAATTTTTTATGCTTTCCGAGAGCTCTCTGACTCATAGACATTGACAGCATAGATCCTTACACAATGGAGATCAGAGATCAGTAAAAAAAAAATTAAACTGACATCAAGGGTTCATAACTTTTACGAAGATACGCGAATACTATTTCTATTTTAAATCTGACAATTTTTTCCATATATTTGAACGCTGTGGCAGAGGGGAGGCTGTTCACTTTAAATATCAGTCTACTCTTCACACAAAGTTATTGCATGACTTCTGGAGACTTCAAGGGCTAGTTCTAAATATCTAAATGTTCATCATCAGTCATCATTTACTCACCCCACCCTCAAGTTGTTTCTTTCTTCTGTTCAACACAGATGAATATATTATGTAGAATGTTGGTAGATTGGTTGGGTACCAGAATGCATCAAAATATCTTCTTTTGTGTTCAACTTTTTGTTCTTTTGTGGAACACTTGAGTGTGAGTAAATGATGACAAAAAGTTCAGTTTTGGTTGAACTATCTCTGTAAATACAGCACATACAGTTATTTGGACTATTGTATGGTGCTTTTTTGTCACTTCTGAAGCTTGACTTTACTCTTTGTGGTTACATTTTTGGTTTCATTTTATAAAAAAAGAGGAGCCTAAACAGGCAAAATATGTCATTTTGTGTTCAGTGAAAGAAAAAAGTCATACAGGTTTAAATATGATCTTAAATCACATAAGATATAATAAATCACATAATTTACTCACCAATGATCTTCAATTATCTAAAATGAACAACCATGGCTGCATTATTTTGCTGTCTGAATGTCTCTGTCTCCCTCGTTCCCTGTCCTGTTCCCTCATTTTCTAGGAGACAGGCTCAAGCCGTGTGACCTTTTCTGTGGAAGTCACAGCTGATAGTCATGTCACTGTGATCAATACCGCCGTAATGCATTTCCCACGCTGCTCTTCTAGCTCTCTCTCTCTGAAAGCTCTTTGTCCCTGTGTCCATCTGTAGAGATTTCCTCCTCGCTCTGACACAACACTAATAATGAAGCATTTCATCTGCACTCCCCTTAAATTTTGCAGGAACTCCATGCAGCCATGTGACAGGAGGCCTGTCATGTTCGGCTAAGGCTGATGTGTAAATGCTGAACTAAACCTAATTCATATGTGCTAAGAAAGAAAAAAAGAAGAAGACAACATTGGACTAAAGATTAATTACCAATACTGTTATTTCTAAGTATATTTTTAGGTTATGGTTTTTTAAAATAAATGAAAATAAACTGTATATATAATATAAAAAAGCAAATATAGCAATTTATAACAGAAATTAGTTTTATAATAAATATTTATTTGTTCAAATATAAAACCTACAGCGCACACACACACACACTAAGAGCTAAATGATTATTCAAGGCCCTGCAGCAAAAATATAGTAACAGGACAGAAATGTGACTAATAATTGCTTGATATTTTTCCAATAACTAAATTATTTTCTTCAAAACCATCATAACTTTGTGCTGAATTAAAAATCTTCAAAGTCAAAGCCACTAGCACAAATTGTAATTAAATTATTTTAAAGCCTGTGATAGGACACAACATCAGCTTCATCTGTTCTTGCTGTTAACTGCACATATTTGAATTCATAGCAGTGAAGACAAACTGTTACCAATGTTTACAATGTTTGTTGTTCCCATTTGTTTTGTGCAGACTGATGTTCTGCTGAACTGAAAAACAAGATAAAATCAGCAGAACAAACAGAAGAAAGTCCTCAGTTACTGACACAGCAGATTTCAGCTAAGCTGCTAGCTGTTAATTGTTGCTTAACAACCGTCACATGAACGATTCCAGCTCCTATCTTATCTTCAATCACAGACAATCAGACAGTTGCTTCGTATGCAAAATATATTCAGTTTTTGACAGAGATATAGTTGTTGACTCAATGCAATAAGGGGTGATTGCCAATTCAAGCATCATTAATACTATTCCTCATACTTCGTATTAGCGACTCTGACAACCCCTGCAGCACTTTAAATTATGCTTGAGGGATGACAAAAAGCAATAGATTTACATTGGAAGTAGAGCTCCAATCAATGCCCCCAAAACTACATACTATAGGAACATCCCATCAACTACCCACAATACACTGCAACCAAACAACAGAATCCAAGCAGATATCAAGAACGACCATGTAGCAACGTCCTGGCAACTGCTCAGAGCACCCTAGCACCCACATGTCAGTGCCTTGGCACCCACCCAAACAAAAGTTTTTGTCAAAGACTGCATTCAGATCGGATGATTAAAACGCAGATAGTACTGATCGATTCCATAGCTTCCTCCCTCCTCCCTTGCTTCACAGTCCTACAGTATTTCCTGGATCATCATTTCATTCATTACTGTTGTTTTGATTATATGCAGTTTAATGTATCATATGCATACGCTAAAACACAGAACACTGTCAGTGGTAGTGAAGTGTTGTCTTGTAAATGGCGGAAAATTATTTAAATGGCGGGAAGTGTTATCTCATAAATGATGGAAAATTCAGTCAAATTCCATGTGTGTGTGTGTGTGTGTGTGTGTAAATATATTTGATAATAAAGCTCTTTCTGACTACTGAAATTCAGACATTATATCTATAATGACATAAAGTACTATTAATTCTATCTAACAACAAGTTTGGTCAATGGTGATCTCATAAATGATAAAAAAAAAAATCTCTTAACGACAGCAAGCATTATCTCATAAATGATAAATAAATGCCTTGATGGCAGGACGCATTATCTCATAAACAATAAAAAAAAAATCTCTTAATGGCAGGAAGCATTGCCTCAGAATTTATTTTTAAAAAAATGATCTTAATGGCAAGAATCTCATAAAAGACGGAAAGTACTATCAATGGCCAAAAATAATTATTTCATAAGTTAGAAAATAGAAAATTCCAGTAACTAGGGGAAGCATTGTCTCATAAATGACTTCAATTGTGGGAAAGTAATATACTGGGTTTTATAAATGATGGGGTAAAAATTAAATGTTGGGGAAGTATTATCTCCTTAATTATAAAAAGAATTCCATGAATGTCAGGGAAGCATTATCTCAAATTATTGAAAATTCCATGCATGTCAGTCATCACTGAATGTAAAAAAAAAAATTGATTTGCATAAATGCATTCAAAAGCATGGCAGAGATGGCCCTTATGGCAGTGACATGAGTACATCTTGAGTATGTGTCCTAGCTCACAGACTATTCCTGACCCCACTCCCTCTCTCTTTCCCAATTTGCTTCCTGTCCACCTACTGTCTAAATAAATCTAAATAAATGCATAAATCACCAAAAATAAATCATTTTAAAAGAACTGCATTAACATTTCAAGGTGACCTTATAAATTACTTACGGTTACAAAAGTGCAATTTTCTAAATCTGGACCTGCTATTAACTTGAAAATATAGCACAGACTGTAAATATGAGCTTAAAATCAATTCACCTGATACGTATGTACAGTCATTAAGGTTCTCCATTCAGGTTGCCAATCACAGACATATAAAGCACACACTTCTTTGTGTGAAGTAATCATGTGTGTGTGATAACGTGACGGCCGAACATCCGCTACGCTACGTGAGATGGGAAATAATAAGTTAAGAATGAAGATTAACAGTCTATAATTTAGCCGTTCCCCATCCACCCACCTCAAGAAAACTTTAATCACCAAAGGTTAAAGAATATTAAAGTTGTGCTGCAGTAAATTAGCAGGAGAAAATTGAATCATCCACATGGATTTTAATACGCAAAGATGAGGAGCGCAAGAGCCGGCGCTCATGGGGAATCATTTCCGCCATGACAATTTACTGGAGAAGAAAAAAGAAAGAAATACTGGACAAAATCTTTCTCTGCAATATCTACCTAAAAGCAGGTCTCGCCTCCCCTTCATGCAGTTTGGACAGGATTCATTAGGTCATTTCACGACCTTCCAGTGCCGCCCGTATCTCAGCTTCAGCGCTGATAAAAAGCAACTCGGAACAAATAGGATTTTTTTTGCTGCATGCGGTCCCCTGATGAAACGCATTTGTTTCACCATGCCTCTATCTGTTCCTCCAGAGATGGAGAGAAGGAGAGAGAGAGAGGGATATTCTAGGTGTTACCCCTGTGTCACAGTGCCAGTGCTCATTCTGGGAAATTTAATTATCGCCGCCAACAGTCTGAGCATCCGCGGCCACACAAACTGTGTATGTCACGAACGCTGGCTAATGCAACACTCCTCGTCTGCCCCCTCCCACAGTCTGTGGCCTACTTCCATCATTAAAACACGCTGCCACTACAACGCTGCTGCCTGCGACAAGACAAAGTGTGATTTTAACAGCTCCTGCTTGTAAGGATCCACCGTTTTATTTGATAAGTACATAATCTCATTAGCAAATATCTGCAAATGCATTTGCCACAGTCTGAAGACATAAGTGGCAGGAACTATTGTGTCACAATCCCTTATTGTATAAGAATTATATTTTCTCCTACTGTAACTGGAGAACTGGTACAAACCTCCTTAAACAGCTCCTCAAACAAATTGTGTATTTAAACTAGAGTCTTTTTTAAAGCATCTAAACTCGAATGTTTGGTAAACCATAAAGTGGACGGAATTATGTTTCTATTCTGAATACTCTAGCATAACATAACAACAGCCTAGCCATAACATAAAACATGGCAGCCGCTCAGAATACCCTAACCTGGAAATCACATAGAAACACCTTAACAGCCAGAACACCATAAAACCATATAGCAACATCTTGGCAACAACACAAAAACACCACAGAAATTCCCCAGTAACCACTTAGAACACCCAAGCAAAGAAATCACAAAACATTCTAGCAACTGGTCAACTGGTCGCAAAGCCCTGGTAACCACTAGAAATACCATCATAATCAACCTTCCATCTGTCAATAAAACACAAGATATAGCAGGCAGATACAACCACCATAAAAATGTATTTGGAAAATATTCATATTTAGGTCTTTTGAGGCAAAACATTTGATTTGTGAGAGGAATAGATGCGGTCAATGTCTCCGTCTTCTGTGTACTTCCTGTGCGCCCCTGCAGTGTCTCGTGACCGATTGTGTCATGCTGTTGTAAAATACTTTTGGTTGTGACTAAAAATTGACTAAAAAGGGGTTCCTTGAGCTTCAAAAAGCGATGCAAAAGGGTCCAAGCGTCAAAATGTGACAAGTTGGAGTGAGACTGTGTTGCAAAAATGCTCCAGTAACTGCTCAGAACACCCTACCCTAGGAATCACATAAAAACACCTTAGCAACCAGCCAAAACATTATTTAGACACTGAGTTAAACGGTTCTCTTTGCCAGCTGGTATGGTTCTGATTTAGTTTTCCACTGCAGGGCAGATAACGGATCTCTTTGGAATGCAATTCAAATGCCTCAATTGTTGCCATGGTAACACAAATGTTTACTTATGATATAAGGTGTAAATAACCAACACCTTACGGTTATTTAAAAGTAGCTAAAATGTAGCAGCCACATAGTATTTCCCTGGCAACCACCCTGTCATGATCCCAGCCAGAAGTGCCATCAAGCTCCACCAGAGGGCACTCTCTCCATTCTGCTGCATATCGGACTCTCTGTTGCTTACTGGACTAAAGATCCCATAATGCACCATTTCCTATAAATGCCAGCACATCGCAAAGATTTGATTTGCATTTGCCATCGTCTCCGAGCATTTTCCACTGTTTATATTTCCTGTGTTTGACTTTTGGACTATTTTAACGCTTACTCTCTGCCTGCCGCCAGCCCCGATCTTCTGCTTGTGTACCTTGATTCAAGGTTTGCTCCTCCTGCATTGCTCTGTTTATCGTTGTTGTGACCCTGCCTGCCAATTATGATTAAAGATATGCAAATGGGTCCGCACGTCTCTGTCTCCTATGTTACACACCCATTAAAATCTAATTTAATCATTTAAATTTAAATCAACTTAAATCTTTAAGAAATTCATCTAAATTAAACAAAAAATTAAATAAAACATTTCAAATATTGAATAAATTAAATATGAAATGTTTAAGGATATTACATTTAAATAATTAAATAAAATAAATAAATAAATAAAATAAATCCTGTGAGTTCATTTGGAGCAAATGCAAATTGCTCTTCTTGATGAATCATGTGTGAATTAATTTCATTTAGACATCATTATTATCGAAGTGTTGTACCCCAATTCTGGCACTCATAGCAAATCTGGCCTTCAAAGCACAAACACATCAATGACCTGAACCCCGGTCCCACGTAGAGCACACATGAGAGAGCCTACGTGAGCGTGATCCCCACGGACAGAGCCACACACCACTATTATTAATTAATTGCCAGGCGAGGTAATGAGCTCTGAATGTGGAATCCTTGCTGAGCTGCTAAAGAGATGTGAAATATGTGCTGGCTGAAGTAAAGTGACTGTCAGCAATACTGCAGGGACACGGAGCAGAACGACCTCTCTATACGCTCTCACAAACGTATTCTCTTTAACCTGGCCCAATTTGTTTCGGGTACAATGGCAATTTATCTACGTCTGAAGATATGGACAGACAGTGCTTGTGTATGTGTGTACCATGTTTGTATGGTCAGCAAAAAAAAAAAAAAGATTGGATACACAGAGACTAAAATATTTGGTCCCTCTCTGTCCTCTTTCCTAGTGACTATTGATTGATAATTAAATGTACTGCATTTTATTTAAATGTAAATATATTTTAGTGTAAGTAATAATAATAGATAGTAATTAATAATTGTAATAAAATGTAGTACAAACATAATTTAATTCATTATAATAGTAATTGTAATTTAATGTTAAATATATTAAAATATAATAGTATACATAATTTTAATAATATAAATCAATATTTGTACATTATTTAAACAATATTTAAATAATTGTATATTTATAATAATTACATTTAGTGCTGTGAAACAATTAATTGCCATTAATCGCATCCAAAATAATAATGTTTGTTTAAATAATAAATGTCTACACACACACAAATAAATAAATTATATATATATATATATTTTTTATGAAGCGGACGGGAGTCAGATGGTAAGTAAAGCAATAACAGTTTATTTTGCAGTATGTAAATGAGTTCAACAAACAGGAGGAGATAAAAAGGTGAGCAATGAATCCTTTAGATAGTTAGATAGAAGACGATGACAATGACGTTGATCACAACCACAAACCACAACTTCTTGGAGGACACGAGGAAGACGATCTTTGGGAATCTGAGGGAGAACAACGAGGAGCCAACAACGAGGTAAGTTCACAATGGTAAGTATCGCAGGTAAATGCTGAGAGTAGCGAGTCCACTTCGAATAGTCGAGCTTAGACAAGGAGTGCAGAGTGGTGTGTGGATTTAGGTGGTGCTTGATTAGTGATGGGATTGCTGTCAGGTGTTGGTGATCAGAATTCGTGATTGTGAACGTTGTGTTGGAGTGAAGGTGGAGCCTGGCATGGATGTAACATATAACATGTATATAGTTGTAAATCGTGTATAATTTACACCAGTTTAGTCAACTAATGTGGCAAATTGTCTCCATCTAGCTCTCATGTCCTTGTGCCCGGGATCCATCCTTCTGCATCTCATAGCTGAAGCCTCATGGCATCGAAAAACATAATTACAAATCAGGCCTCTCAAACCAGTGCCAGAGAAATGAGACACAAGCTGATAAAGATGACACAATGACGGGCCACCAGCTGACAGATTATACGCTCATGAATATTCATGACATTAGGGTCAGACACCTCACAGTAATGCTGGGCTTCTCTCTGAAATGAGAAGATGCAAACACACACACAGAAACACACATCTCTCTGGAGAGATCAGGAGCGAGGACGGACAAATTGAGAGAGCGACAGTGATAGTGAGAACCTGGTAAATTCCATGCCCTCTTTTCGCGTTTTGATTGGTTGTTGTGTAATTTGATGGCTGAGTTATAATGACCCTCGTTATTAGTCCATCAGGCGCATGTTTCTAAAAGAAAGTAATGATTACACAAACACAAACACGGCTGAATGAAATGGCTTTGGCTCCTCAATCACAGCTGCTCGGTCATATTACACAAACACATGCGCAGGGATTCCAGTCAATGCATTGAAATCACACACACATGCAAATGCACTTATCATAACGCTCCTACCGCTAAATGTAAAGGGACATTTTTGTCATTAACGCAGCTGGTTTGGGAGTGCATGCAGGTAATAAATCACCGTGCAACTACCTAAGTTGGTCATTTACCCAAAAATGACAATTCTATCATCATTTACTCACCCTCATGTCATCCAAACCCCATGTGATTTAAATTATGACAGAATTCTCATTTATGTGTGAACTGTTCCGTTAAATTATTTAAGTGCAATGATAAACAAGCCAAGTTTTGTCCACAAAGAAATATATAATAAATGATAATTTTGAAAGATTTAATTTATTTTAAATATGAATTAAAATATAATTAATTTATTTGAAAAAAAAGATATATATATATAATCAATCAATAATTATTTGATCACCCTGTGATATTGCAAGATCTCTTACTTAGAAATCATCAAAATCAATTTTCAGCATAAGTGCATTTCCACTGTGAGAGACAGAATCTAAAAAGAAGAATACAGAAATCACTTTGTATGATTTTTTAACAATTTATTTGGGAATTACTGTGTCAAATAAGTATTTGATCACTTGCTTATCAGCCAAATTTCTGACCTTTAAAGACCTGTTATTTTGATTTTAAATAGTCCAGCTACACTCTGCTCATGATTCTGAGTTAGTAGCACCTGTTTGAGGTTGTTAGCTGTCATAAAGCCACCTGTGCACCCAACAATCAGCCCAAGTCTAAGTAGCAACATGGGCAAAACCAAAGAGCTGTCAAAAGACAAAAGAGACACACTTGTAGACCTTCACAAAGCTGGAAAAAGCTATGGGCCAATTGCCAAGCAGCTTGGTGAAAAAAGAACAACTGTTGGAGCAATTGTCAGAAAACGGAAGAGGCTAATGATGACTGTCAATGTCCCTCGGACCGGGGCCCCACGGAAGATCTCTCCTCGTAGGGTATCACTGATGATAAGAATGATGAAGAATCAGCCCAGAACTACATGGGAGGAGCTGGTCAATGCCGTGAAGAGAGCTGGGACCATAATTTCCAAGGCTACTATCAGTTATACACTAAGACGTCATGGTTTAAAATCTTATTGACCTCACTGTATATTAAATTCAAATTATTTTATTTTATTATTTAAATATTAATAATAAAGTATATTTAAAAATGTTCTAGAATATTTAAATAATTAAACTTAATCTATAATATATTAATACATTTAATGGCAAATTTATTCAACAATTGAATCTTTCAAACTTCATACGATATTATTTTAACTTTGGAAGAAAAAAACAATTTAATGTTTGGTTTTTTTATCTTTCGTAGTTTCAAAAGGAAATCATTCAGAAATCCACCTTCTTGGAAAAGAAAAAATATTGAAGAAAAAAATAAATTAAAAATTAAGAAATTAAATTTATGGGTGACAAGTTCCTTTAAATTGCTTACATTTAGCAGGTAACAAGTCAAAAATAAACACTTTATGGTTACATACATGAACATATAAAAGTTCTGCATAGACATATGAATTTAATGCACTTGACGGTTGAAAGCTGTTTGTTCTGTAACTGGAATTAGTGCATAAATACCAAAATACCATATGATTTTATTTAAGAAAAGTCAGATCATGAAAGAATTTAGCTTCTTCTGATCGTTTGAGGAAACAGTAATTGGACTCAAAACCATCTGTGTTTTTACAGTCTTACTGTAATACTGGATTTTAATTACAACAAACCACAAATCTCTAGTGATCAGAGCGCTTTGGGGATTGACAGCGAATATCCCGCTAAAATATAACCCAATCATTGCACATAATAACAAACAAAGGCCATCTGACTTTATTTTACAGGAGTCAACATGCACTTAAAAATTATTTACAGTTTATAAACCAGCAAAATACTAGCAGTTTAGAGAAAGGAAAAATCAGCGTGCTTATATACGGAAAAATACTTTTTAAGTATTGTTGTTGGGTTTTTTTTTTGGGGGGGGTGGGGTGGGGGGTTTTTTTAATTGTATAAATATATAATATTTTTTAAAATTTATTTGTTT
>JAUMHR010000084.1:15966945-15977452 GCA_032361145.1 Enteromius fasciolatus
AGGGAACGGGGGTTACAATAGGTAACCTAGACGTTTCCTCTCACAAATCAATTGTTTTGCCTCAAAAGACTTGGAATATTAATATTGTTCAAATAAACAATGACTGTAGTTGTATCTGCCTGCTATATCTTGTGTTTTATTGACAGATTGTAGGTTTAGGGGCAGGGTTTGGGTTACGTGCTCGTGTGTAAATAATATAATTTAAATAACACTGCTTTGACTGTTTACATTGTAAAATCACACCCCTATATATATGCAATAATGCCAATGTTTTTACCCAATATATTTTTTAATTATGATGATAAAATAAAAAATAAAAATATTGCTCCGACAAATTGACACAAAGGATTTCCTGTTTAAAACAATGGAGGACCCCTCACGTCGAAAAGTGACTGAAAAGGGGTACCTTGAGCATCGAAAAACTACACAAAACTGTTTTGACCAAGCGCCAAAATGTGACGAGTTGGAGTGAGACTGTGTTGGTTCACAACACTGTTCCAGAACAGTTCAATGCAAATATTAGAGACAGACTCCTAAAACTTGAAAAGTAGTCTATGCTGGCTGTGCACAGAGACCATAAAGGAAAGCAGCAAGTGATCACAAATGCAGACATCATGGTGTTAGTTCCATTCCTTGTATTATATTACTTTAGCAAAAAATTACAAAAAAATAGCTAATACGAGGGTGTTTCTAATGCAGCGTCTATGGGAGGGTCTCTCACAACCCTATAATGGAGTTTTTCCTTTGCTATTAGAACAAATAGGAATGCAAAAAAATATGTGGTACTCTACCATTCACCGCTCTTCAAAGTTAACCCAACTATGATGATTTCTGGTGCAGAAAAACACGGAAACATAAAAAGGTCCATTATTACTCCCCTCGTTAAAAATCACTACTAATCCTAACCCCTCACCCAAATCTAACACTAAACCTACCAATACTAGGAGAGTAATAATCTTGCAAGACCAAATACACAAAATCATAAGACATCATATGACCCTTTAATGAGTTTTATAAGGAATATAAAATCCAAAACTGGTTTTAAAGGTGAATAGCTGGTCTATTAGTTGGTTAAGATGGTTATCATTACAGGTTGTCAGATTGAGCAGTTTAGCCAATTATGATCAGCCAAAGTCAGCATGTCCCACTTTATATTAGGTGGCTTTAACTACTAAGTACTTAAATTTTAATTAATAATCTGGTACAAGGCACTTACTGTGTACATATTTTTTTTTTTTTCACATTGTACTTATAGTTTTAAAAATACATATGTGATTACATCTGTAGTTAATTTAACATTTATAATTACACTCACGGCCCATCCTTTACTCCTTAACCCACCCTTTAAACCTACCCATCCCGCCAAACATATCCCTAACCTTATCCGTATCCCACCTCAGTCGTGGCAAAAGTGCTTTGCAATACAAAATGAATACAATGAGCCATATATTTTGATAAATGTACATAGTAATTAAGGCAGCCTAATATAAAGTGTGACCTATATTTACACCGAAATCTAGAGTTTGAGGCACAGTGTCAACTTGAGTCAGTGTACTATGTATTGGATCAACTGCAGACGTTAATTAAGTACTACTAATGATAACATATCCAAGATTAGCTTTTGTTCAACTTGCTGAATGCAGAAACACTAAACCATCTGACATATTTCAGTGAAATCAAAACTTAGCATTTCAATCATGCCTTTCCAGTTTCTGTTTTATGCTTTTCTGTGCCGTTTGAATGAATTCTTCAGGTTCTCTTCAGTTGGATCCAGAGGGAAAAGGCACGTGGCGTTCCCAGCAAACCCTCAAGCTTTTCGGCTCTGAACTTCCATTATCCGTCTTCGTCCCCTGGGTGAGCTCGAGCACTATTGCAAAGAGAAGCCATCAATGCTTCAGCTCAAACAGGCATTGTCCGAGTTTGAAGAACAGCTGGCATCCGTCATTCCCGGCACACATTACGGATCTAAAGTATTGTTGGATTAAAATAATTTGGCATAATTGAGAGATAACAGTGAGGCCATTTGCATTGGTTAGCATTTAAAGAAACACATGAGCACCTTGGGTAAATCTAGCGCTGACCTCTTTTAGTAGCGAGTTAAACCCGATCAAGCGACAGGCTTTTTCCAATGTGCAATGAGCCCATGACAGACCGTCAGTCTCTCTGTCAGTAAAGCTTCCTTATCAGCGGTGGATTCACACACTGTCATGAAATGACATAGAGGTGGGAAGGCAATCATCCGTGAGCCACAGCTCTTTGAAAACCGAACATTTACTCTTCAAAATTTCACGGAAAAAAGAGGTTTCATTCAACTCTCATTCAGCTCAATATCAAACTTAATTTATTTCTTTGAATTATGTCAAATATAGTGTCAGCTCAGACGGCAGACCTACAGAAAGTTCATTTAAATTCATTACTGTTTTAATTAAAACATACTTATAAGCTATGTAAGATATAGAGAGATGTTATTAAAAGAAAAATAATTACATCAAATACGGTCAATGCTGTGGATTGATCTGTTTTAATGTGCCCCTATTATGGATTATGAAAGGATCATATTGTGCTTTTAGGAGTCCCAAACAACATGTTGACATGCATGCAAGGTCATTTAGAATAAAAACATTTTTAACCTTATTTGGCTGCCAAACGGTTCGTTTAACGATTCATTTTTCCAAACCCCTCTAGTGATTGGTCGATTTCATGCTCTTTCAGATTTAAAACTTTGCAGGATGTTTTCATTCAATTACAGCTATATTACATGTACACTGCATGAAAGGTCATTTTTAAGAATCCATAACAAGGGCACTTAAATTTTTGTTTTTAAATCGAAATCATTGAAAATATATTGCCATTTAAAATAACTCTTTTCTATATTAACATATTTTAAAATGCAATTTATTATTGTGATAAAATGCTGAATTTTCAGCATCATTACTCCAGTCTTCAGTGTCCTTTAGGAATCATTCAAGTTGCTGTTTTGCTACTCAAGAAACATTTTTTATTATCAATGTTGTGCCGACTAATATATGTGCGAAACCCATATATCAATTTTAGATGGAAAGTCTCGTATCACATGATCCTTTAGAAATTATACAAATATGCTGATTCGATGGTCAAATACATTTTTTTTAATAAATGCTGACAACAGTTGCTTCACAGTTTTCTAAAAAAAAAAATGGTGCTTAATATTTAGGGGAGACTTTTTTTCCAGAATTGTTTCTGTTTGATGAACAGAAATTTCAAAAGAACTACATTCATTCGAAAAGGAAATCTTTTGTGAAATACAAATATTATAAATACATAAAGGCAAAAACCTTTCACTTTATCAAAAATGATTTGAATGCACATCATGTTGTAATTATGATTTCCAAAGGGCTTGAATGCAGCATTAGTCACTTTACCTGCCAATCAGGCAGCCTAAGTGGGCGGAAGACTCAGCTTGTATGTGGTTATTGTAATATAGTGAATATTTACATACTGGTCCAACTCCAAAGTGTTTCCAACAGGTCTTAGGTGACTTTGAACACCACAGGGTTTTTGAGCACATGGTGACGGGCTGAAGATAAAGCAGCTGAACTGACTGAGTGACCCTTTGTCTATTTTCCTCCTGTGTTTTTACTGTCTTTCTAGGTCAGCTGCATCTCTGAGACCGATATGTGAGTGCTCTCCTATATTATTTATTGCCATTTCTAGAACAACTAAAATAACTCAGTAACGGCATAAAATGTCATGAAACATCACTGGCACGGGACTTTCAACGACTCCAACCAAAATCACTGTCAAGAAACATCATTCACATCTAAAATGAGTAATGTTTTTGTTTAGAACATCATTTACTGCTAAAGTAAACAGGGTCAGTTTTGATTCATCCCTTACAAAGCATCCCTAACAAAAGTAATAAAAGTAACAAGATATGTGCACTTACTCGTGTTTTAAGATGTGACACTGATAAATCTGTACAAACTGGCAGTTAAAAAAATGTTTCCAACTTCCTGTAGCACATGTAGGTCAGGTGACCTTCAGAAAGATGGAAACGCATTGCTTCATTGCCTCCTGAGGTCCCACACTGAACCCCGGTCCTGCTACATTTCCCACCCAAATGCGAGGCTTTGAATGGATGAACGGCGTCGTTTGTGAAGGTTAGACAAAATGCTCCTTGAATAATTATGTCACAGCGGACCTGCTCCAGATATTTCCAGCAACAATCCTCTACTGCATGACAAAAAACAACTGATGTCGAGACAATTTCAGGTAATTTTCGAATCAGGTCAGCATGTTTTTTTTTCTGGGTGGGGAGAAATCTCAAACGAAAGAAGAGAAAATCTTCCAAGGTGACATTAAAGGCATAATTTACTCCAAAATGAAACTCATTTCATCATTTACTCACCCTCATGTCGTTCCAACCTGTATAACTTTCTTCTGTGGAAAACAAAAGGAGAAAATTTGATGAATTTTCATATATCTGGTTCCCATACAATGATAATATATAGTGATCTAGCTCTAAAATGATTAATAAATTAAAGCATTTTTAAAGTACCTGCATGATGATATATTAAATCTGGTGAAACCAGCCTTTAAGACATTTTTCACCAGCTACATTTAAATAAAAAAAATAATATTATATATAAAAAATAAAATAAAATCGAAATAAAATATAATTAATATAATTCCAGGGAAATGTGCACAAAATAGAAATGGAACATCATTGTTTTTTCACCTTAGATTACACCGTACTAATGACTTCTAAATTAACAACGTAAAAACTTACGACTGCAGTTTTAATTTATGGGTGAACTGTCCCTTTAAAGGCCCTTTGGAAAACTTTCTGCACCAGACTGTCAGTTTCCCTAAAACTCCTGAAGACCTTGAGGAAGTATGAAGGATGTGAGACGTTCTCCCTTGGCCGCACTTACGAGGGAGGTGCTGACATTCATAGAGGACATTAATAAGGATGGACGCGAGGCAGGAGGAGGCTCATGTGATGAATGAACGGAGCGCTGAGAGACTCCTGCACATTTAGACTGATGTGGAGCTCTTGATCAATGCTCCTCCTGACAGCAGATACACAATCAGCCGCGGAGGACAACCCCATTGTTTAAATGGAGTGACGCGTCATTTGCACTGCGTTAAAGGTTAACGACGAGAGAATCGCACCCCAATTATCAATTAATCTTTAAGCACATTTGTTCTCTCACCTGTGTCCTCTCTTTCTTTACATCCTCGCCTGTTTCTTAGGCTCTCCTCCAGCGAGTTTTTTTCAGGCCGCGCAATTTGTCGGCTTTATCTTGTTGGAGGGATTGAGCTGGCTTTGGGGAGCATGCTTAGATACCGGCTACATCCATTATCTGTCAGAGGATAACCTGATTCAGAGCGGCTGCTGCCAGACATACAAAGACAGACAGGCAAGAGAGAGAGAGACAAACAGAGAGACAGACCTTGTGTTCTGTGTTTAATTGTCAAGCTGATCAATTAGAGACCATCTCGCAGATCGCCGCTACAGAACTCTTCAACAAGAGTGACAAAAATAAGGAGATTATGACAGGAAAAAGCTGCTGCGTTGAATACATCACACTGATAGAGACGATGGGAAACACAGCCCTCCAGAATCATTCATTATCCACGTGTAATAATAAGCCATTGCAAAACAGATCTGAGTGCTGATCCTGGATGCTGATTGGTCAATATAGAATTTATAATACACAATAACAAATACTAGTAGTAGTATTAGTAGTAGGTAGTAGTAGTAGGTAGTTCAACCTCATGCTGTACATTAAATGGGCTTTTATGCTTTTTTATTGATATTGGACAGGAGAGGGAAGAGGGATCAGCAAAGGGCCTCAAGACAGGAATCGAACTCGGGTCACCGTCAGTGCAGTTGTGCTATATGTCGAAGCATTAATCCAGAGCTATTGCCACTAAACATGAAAGGGTTACTCTAGTTTGTGTACACAACCACCTTATAATGATAAAAGTCCACACAGTTTTTTTTTCTCTTTCCTTAATTGTTTTCCCCTATCTCAAATTGAGCCCTGTGACCATGTGTCGTCATACAGTTGGAGACCCCTCCCGCAATAGTTGATTGACAGCAGCGCGTCACACAGACTGGACTAGTGTCTTACCTTAGACCTTCCCTGAGTGAACCGTCATCAGTCTGAGATGCAGAGACAAGCAACTGAGGTGTTTTATTGTTGAATGTATTAATAAACATAGCTGTAGTCATTTACCCCCGACATCTGAGTGATTGCAGACACAGGGGATTAATGTTACGTTTGGTTCTACAGGAAATGCACCCTTGATCAACCGAGTTTATGTTCGCGAATCATTCACGATCCAGCCTCACCAACATAAGGAGTCAGTATAATGTCTTTTAACGGATGTTTGTAAATCGACTTTCCTAATAATGTGCTAATTAAGTTTCAGTATGAATGTAACTTCTAGAACTATGAATACGGCTAAATATCCTCTGAGAGTGCCTCGGAAAAGGTCAGCAGAGCTTGTGAAGATTTAAAGGGAAAGTATACAGAACAGAGTGATTTGAAAAGAGCTGTTTTTGACAGGGTAAAATGTCAGGGGGTTTTTACACTACCATTGAGAAATTTTAAACAAAACTTTTTATTAAGACCCTAAAGAATCATATTAGCTTGTGGAAAATTGGCATTCTATGACCCCTTTAATTGCTTAGCCCCATGTCCTTCCAAACCAGTAAGAGCTTTGTTCAGCTTCGGAACATAATTTAAGATGTTTTGGATGAAAACCAGGAGGTTTGTGACTGTCCCATTGAGTGCCAAGTAATAATCACTGTCAAGGTCCAGAAAAGTACAAAAGTCAATTATTCAGAATAAAATATTCAGAATAAAGTCATTATTTTTGTTACGGTTGAACCACTGATGGTAGATGGAGTATTCTGCCAATGTCTTGCATACTTTTCCTGACCTTGACAGTGTTTATTCCAAGCCTCCTGGTTTTCATCCAAAATATCTTAAATTGTGTTCCGAAGTTGAACAAAGCTTTTATGGGTTTGGAATGGCATGGGGGTAAGTTATTAATGACAACATTTTCATTTCAGGATGGAGAAACCCTAAATTTAAGAACACTTTACAATAGTTTGACTTCTAAACACCAATGCATTAGGTATTATGAACTAACAAAGAACAATACTTTTGTTGCATCGACAAGTGATGAGATCTTACGCATCATAATAAGTAACATCTTAACCATGTGGAAATCCGCAACTGTATTCCTGTTTGTCTCACAATTCTGACTTTTGACAAACTATTTTCCTATTGACAGTATAAAGCTGCTTTGACACAAAATCAGCATTATAAATCGCTATATTAATAAAGGTGATTTGACTTTACTTTTTTTCCTGCAATTGCCTGACTTTTTTCCTTCAGAATTGTGATGGGTTTGATTGACTGGCCAATCATAATGCTGAATCTGCCATTTTGTGTATTTGATTTAGTTTAGTTAGAAAAACAAACCAGACAATAGAGTCTGCATCAGCAGACTTAAACTTAAAAAATAGTGTGCATTGACATCTTGAAACAAAATACATTCTGATGTCCATTCATGTTTATTTCATGTTATAACTAGTAAAGCGGAAGAGCTGGTCGTTTCACATGCCTGAACTGAGGGGATAGTGATCTCTCCGCAAAACTGAATTTCTTGTTAATTTTTTTTTAAAAAAAGGAAAACATTTGAAATCTGAGGTTTTGTTTTTATACCAAAGGAAACCTGCTCTGTCTTGTCAGTTGGTGCATTGTCATGGGATCTTTACACAATGTATTCTACACTGTGTGAGAGCTTGTTGGATGTAACTAGGGGTCAATTATGGGAGTCAGAAGTATAGGATATATAGTCGCAATTGCATGTTATAAATACAGATATAAATTCGATTTTAGTTGGTTAGAGGTTATGAGTCTGTTTGTTTGACCATCAGAAAGGTACTCTTACTCGTGACAAGATCACTCACAAAAGTCAACTCCACAAATGAGGCTGTAATCATAAATGTTTTGAATAATAAACACTGGTCGTCCTCACAGCGAAATAAACACTCAAGTCTTACTGTATGTAAGACAGAGCAGCTTGTGCCTGCTTTTGAAATGAGAAGACATGAAATCTTGATATGAGATTACAGCCCAGGAAAGTGTCAAACCACAGAAAAATCCCATCCTCGCTAATGCTCAACCAACCTTATCAGGACACCGTTAAACATATCACTATGATTTCAACCCGATAGAAACACATTAAACAGAATCTCCAGAGATTTACCCCAAACCAGAATGACTTTGCATTTGTAAAGGCCTACAAGCATGAACGGAAACACTTATGATAATGCGAGCGTAAAAATGAAACAAAAACGATTATTTAAATAAACCGGCCTAAGATAAATGTTTGAATGCGACACCTATAAGCCTTGTGGTTTTCATTCATCTTCATTTCAGCCCTATCAGTCAGTCTGTGAGACAGCAAACACACTTACTTGATTAATGTTGTTGAATAAACGCCATTCAGTTACATGAAAGCACTCTGAATCACATTGTGCTATAAGAAATGTCAGGAAAGCACATCAAATTCAATTCCCTCTCTTTTTCCATGTTTCGAAGGTATTTTATGTCCCATTGTACAGCACAAAGACACACACACACACAAATGTTTAAATGGTTGCTCTCCATAGAAACGCTGTCCTGATGCGGTTTATGTGTAAGTGTGTGAGGGTTTGGACGATAATGGGATGTCGTCAGATGAAATAAAAAGGATGAAAGTGGTGATTCATCACCTTGTCAGTCTCCACAGCACCTTCCTCTTATACATCACTCTCTTTCACACACTTCAGTCTCTCACGCCGCCTCTGTCACGACCTCCATCAACTTATTCTTACACTCAGATGCACATGTTCAAACAGACTCACTCTAATGATTAATTAGTCAATTCTTTAACACTTTTACCTGCGGTGACTTACAGTAATAATAAAAGACAGTGCTTTTGGAGTAACCTTAACATTCAAGGCATTTAGCGGATGCGCTTACTCAGAGCAACTAGAAATCTTTATGGGATGTTCACAGGTCTCTCGTGCAAAGTCTAAGTAAATGCTCAAATCATGTCAGCTCTAAGCCAAGATTAAATCAAGTTTTGGTCTTTTATCACCAGACAAGACAGTTTCAAAAACCCTGTTGTAAGACAAATAATTTATAATTAAAACAATAATAAAAACATGTTTAGAAAATAATGTATTTATTTTATTAATAATTATTAACATTGTTTCATATATGTGAGCCTGGAGCATAAAACAAGTAGCATGGGTATATTTGTAGCAATATAGCTAACGATACATTGTATGGGTCAAAGTTATTGATTTTTCTTTTATGGCAAAAATCATTAATGGATATTAAGTAATGATCATGTTCCATGAAGATATTTTGTAAATTTCATACAGTAAATTGAAAAAAAAAAAATAATAATCAGAAAAAAAAGTTCTGATTAGTAATACTGTATAAGAACTAAGAACTTCACTTCATCTTTAACATTTATTTTTATACAAAGTATAAAAAGTATTTTTAAACAGCTGTATCTCAGTCAAATGCTGTCCTGTCCTGTGTGGCCCTGGGACACATGCAAGTAAATGCGGTTGCAAGACAAAATAAAATGTGATTAAATTAAAATGAAATCAGTTTTGCATGACATAATATATTTATTTTATTAAATATGTTTAGAAATGCATGTCTATAATTTACAGTACAATTCTTAAAAATCTTAAAATTTAAAATTAGGGCCGGAACTCGATAAAAAAAAATAATCTAATTAATTAGGGGCTTTGTAATTAATTAATCGCATTTTAATCGCACATAAATATATTTGACCTAAGAACAGTGAGAAGTACGTTTTTTCATTTGGATTTTTAGTATACCATTAAATAATGACTGAATACATAAGCTTAAGCAACAAAATAATGTTTATTTTTGTTCAACCACGTCGAACAGACCAGTGCAATATTGCCATTAAGTGTAGCAATAGGATATTTAGAAATATAGTAGCCTACATTTCAGAAATTCAGGAACCCTATAGGTAGGTAGACCTTCTGTAGACCTTTTTAAGTTAAACATAATACTTCAACAGGGCTCTCGAGTTTTAGCAAATGTTGGGAGTGAGATTTGATCTGCTATAGGGGAGGAGCCACAAAATATTTGCAGAGCAGTCCCTCTGGCCCACCCAATTCTCTGAAGAGAATGATGGGCTCATAAATGATCAGCACAAATATGAATTATAACAAGTGGTAAATCTGATAAAAGAGACAAATTTAACCAAATGAAATAAATAGCTTTATATATTTAAAAAAATACAAATGTATCAAAAATAAACAGATAAATTTGGTGCCAAAAGAACCAACCGAACAACTGAGCCAACTTATGGTACATTCATACTGTACACATAGTAAGATTGCAGAATCTGAAACTTTAGAAATAATTTAGTACAAATTTGGCAATATTTCCCAGCAGCAGCTCACACT
>JAUMHR010000084.1:15981616-15995586 GCA_032361145.1 Enteromius fasciolatus
CAAGTGATTAGCACACCTGATTCTGATCATTTGAATGGGTGAGCGAAAACTTTTGGTAATATAGTGTATATATATATCTCATAATTTTATTAATTTGAAAAAAGACCCAGATTATAACTTGGAATTGGTTTGTCTGGCAGTCCAATCCCATGACAACATCACTCAACCCAAGAACTTCCCAGCTTGACTTTCACTTCCTCCTGAACACAAACGCTATTATTGAGTCACGTCACCATCGACAGAAGATTCATCTCTTAATTGCGAGTGACATTTAATTATTTGCCTGTGTACTTGCCTGATTTAATGTCACAGTAGCATCATTAGCAAAACAGAAAATCATATTTCATCTGTGATTTACTGAGCTTACTACACTGTGTGACTAAAGCAGAAACATTCTGAGCACTTATGCCTGTCATTGCACTTTTTACTTTTGCATTTTGGAGGGAATGTAAACATTTAGTGTTGTTTGAAAGCACCTTTGCAGTACTTTCGAACACACGATTAATTACATAAATTGAGGATTGTACTAAATGACAATTAATTTGTTGGGTAAATGTCTAATGGAGTATTTAAATAATAGTATAAAGCCTATATAAAAGACAAAAAGGTGATAGCAAAACACAGCTCATGAAACAATAATGTTGATACAGTGGCAGCATGATTTCACAGTTCACACATTTTGCCACTGTGAGAAATGAAGAGCAAAACAGTACATTGTTTGAGGGTTTTAGCCACAGGTGAATCCCACCCCTGCTAAAGGGCTCTCCCCTGTAAAAAAAAAAAAGCCCAGGTCTGGACAGCATAGGGAAATCCCCACCTTACAAGGAAGTTGTTTTGAAATGTACATGCATGAGTGCTTCTAGGGACATACCATGGAATAGAAGAAATACACTGAGATCAGTGACGTAGATTGCCAGATCCCAACATAATGACATCTGGACTCAGGAACTTCAGATTTTCAAGTCACATAAGGCTGATTGTCTCATTTCCTCAAAAGGTATACAGAGACTATAATCTGAGAATGATTTGACGCATGGCATACTGTAATAAAAGGTGCTAGTGAAAAACCCTTCAGTCCCATGAGGAACACTTCAGAGAATATGGACGTCACATTTTCCAAGTCAGTTTAAAAAAAAAAAAAGGTTAAATTCTCTTTTAAGACACTGCACAGTTTAGGGGGCTTGCTTTATAAAAGTCTGTGTGTTCAAAGTGCAATAAATGTCAAGTGTGCAAAAGTTATGTCAAATTCAGCAAAAATACCAGAATAATAATGGTAAAACGTATTTTACATGTGCATGAGAGAACTTCAACAGTTTACACTACACTATTTGCGAGACTACTGGTAAATGAAATAGGATGTAAACACTTCCTTTTCTCAGTCTGATGCTTTTTGACACATATAGTCTATTTTAAGTAGGTGTTAATTGACACCTACATACGAAAATGTTTGGGAGTTTTTAGTAATATTCTCCGAAGTTTGTTTTTATTATTCTTAATGTGGCTGTTAAATGCTTCAAATTGTAAGCCATTCAAAAAGTAAAAAATAAAATAAAAATTTTGTGAGTTTAAAATGTTAATTTGGCCCCCAAATTATGTGTCAGTTTTACAGTTTGTCAAAATATAAAAGCAATATTTAATAATTAAAAATCATATATATATACATATTTTTTTACATTTTCACAAGTGTTTGCAATGTTAGAGTGGTTATTTCCTACAGCATTATGGACCATTGTATTCTCTCTGTGACCATCTATAGGCAGATAAAGTAAGTAGGCTTTAGATCCTATCTATTTGAACAGGGAAAGACATAAATCTTGAAATCTAGATCAGGGATGGGCAACTGGCGGCCTGTGGGACGTATGTGCAGTGTCTTTTTGTTCGGCCCTCTTAATCATATTAGACTCCGATCAGGGGCGGAATGGGACAACATTTCAGGCTGGAATCTTACACTCATCCAGGCCATCCCATAAACCTACAACAAATTTTGAAACCACGGACAACAATATTTTTGTATGACCGTTATCATCATCACATAAAAAAGTTTCAATCCCTAGGCTGAGGCAGTGCAAAATAATTCAAGATTATCACTTTAATTTTGAACTTCATTTTCTCTGACATTTCTCTGTCTCTTATGTGTATGTTTAATATTTTCATT
Source organism: Enteromius fasciolatus (assembly GCA_032361145.1). Taxonomy (NCBI): domain Eukaryota; kingdom Metazoa; phylum Chordata; class Actinopteri; order Cypriniformes; family Cyprinidae; genus Enteromius; species Enteromius fasciolatus. The sequence continues at coordinate 15,983,772 of JAUMHR010000084.1, forward strand.
TCTTTCATTAATACTCCGGAAAGTACCCGAGAACCCCAACCAGAACGACCGTTTTCACCACAGAAGTGGTGCAACCTTCAAAACACCTTACTGTAATTTGTTTACACATACACTATATTGCCAAAAGTATTGTTACTATCTGTTTCTAATAAAACAGAATACTTTCATGAGTACAAACCTTAACGTTTACGCATATAGTGTTCTTAGGAACTGTGTGCTTCTAATTTTATAGCAACATTTTGGACAGGACCCTTTTCTATTCTAATATGACAGTGCCTCTGTGTATAAGGCAAGATTTGATAAGAAAACATCAGTTGTGTCAGTGTGGAAGAGCTTGACTGGTCTGCGGAATCCTAGCTGAACACCTCTGGTGTGACTTTAAATGCAGACCTTGAGCCAAAAACTCATCACCAAACACCAATGACTGACGGTCTTTTTATACATTTACAAAACTGTTGCAACAGGGCTTCAAATAGTTTTTAAATGCATGCGTTATGTTTACATCTTTGTTTCCAAAGTTTTGGAAGTGTCTTTTTCTGTTCTAAAGAAGGGAGTGGCTTTTGGCTCAAGGTCTGCATTTGAAGTCACACCAGAGGTGTTCAGCTGGGATTAGGACTTTGCTTTCTGCAGATCAAGTTCTTCCACTTGGCCCGGTTCTGGCTGAAATGCGGCACTGTCGTAATAATGTTAAAAACACGTCGGTCTGGCGACATTATGTAGGCTAAAATTTAATAGAAAAACTGAGCATGCATCGTGTTTTGTTCTTGAATGTAGGCCTGTCTGCTGCACTAGAGAATTTTTATAGTGATCAAATAACATTTTTATGCAGCATTTATTAATGTAAGCAGAATTGGCAACAATTCCCATAATTTCTAACAAACTTTTAATTTGTAAGAAGAGTGATATCAATATATTAGTTGCTTATATACTGTCTTCATCCCTAGGTTAATCAGCTGATCCAATCGGTATCCAGACCAGACAGTGGACCTGCAATCAGGAATGACCACAACACATCCCTGAATGTCAGCGGAGACCATGTTAACTAGATGACAGATCCCTGTGAAGACTTCATTGAAGGCCCCATCTCAGATCCTCAGCAAAGACTACATAAACCAGAGAAGTCCTCTGCAGGCTGCACAGACCATTTTTACCAGCTTCTCTACAAGCATGATGTTTCTTCAAGCAGAAGAAATTGGATGAAATATTCTGAATGATATCAATCCACAGTCTGGAATAATCACACCCTGTTCATTCGTTTGGCCATATAGGAAAACTGTTTTTCTTACTGAGCCTGGTCTTGTTTTGGTTCTTTGCTACTGTTACCTTTTGGCTTGCTTAGTTGAAAACACCAATATTATTGACCTGACTGCACTAACACCATTGGATTTGAACTGAACTGACTTGAATCATGGCATCACTGTTTGCTATGTTTTTCTCTCTCTCAATAATATAGTTAAGTCAAGATGGCAAACAAATTATATTTTTAATAAGTTCAAGGGGATACCTCTATAAAAATCTATATTTTTTATTTAATTCGCCATCACACCACTGCTCACAAACAACAGAGGCGCCAGAGTTGCAATTGCCTCACATTTCAAAGGTGAAATGCAATTCTGAAAATGAAATCTGATGGCAGAAACCGAATTTGCTTTTTCAATAAGCCCATCTGCTGTTTTTCCTGCATATTTTTAAATGTGAACCAGTGGATCGAGAAACAGTTCATGCATTATAAAAACCTATACAATTTAGACATAGATATATTTATTGGTTTGTATTTAATAAAAGAATTAATGGAAAATAAATTTCAAAATTAATACAATAACTTAGTGATACTTTAAAAAAGGCTGAAATGTGAAGTGCAGATCTTGAAAAGTCTTTAAAGTTCTTAAATTTGATGTTTAAAAAAATCCCACTGCTAGACTACAATGTTTTTTATGGTAGCCTACCATTTGGAGGAAATACTTTTTTGAATAAGCCCTTTTTAAATGTCCTCTTAAGTTGTTTCAATGAAACTTCTGTTGGCCACCAATAAAAAGGACCTCTGTACATTTGTTACAAATTTACAGACGGTGCTATTGAGATGTCTACATTGTCTTGTTGGTGTAATAATTCTGTCCTTCTGAATTAGCATTACTGCACACGTTTTATATTTAATGAAATCTTTGAAAAAACGTACATTATTTACACTTTAATTTCCTTAAATAAGCATTGTAATAATACACAGTCATATACATGATGCTTTAACGAGAAGTCAGATAAAGTGTGGAGGTGTATGACATTTTTTTCTTTTTCCATCTTCACGTAAGCTGCATCTAAAGAAATTTACTTGTAATAAACAGACATACCACATACCAAGTTCTCTAAACACACCTCTTTTCCTCTTTTTCAGATGTCTGCAAACCTAACTCAGTATAACATCCAGCACGGTGATGTGACATAAGTTTTTATGTCCAATGAAGAAACATGGATCACAGAAGACGGTGCATGTTTTTCAAGGTAAAAAGATCATTTATTATGTAACTATCATGTTTTAATTGTGAGTAGAATATGTGTTAAATGCCGCCCTCTTGTGCGAATTTCCAGTATTACATATACAAAATATTTCCAGCAACACTGTATCCAATGCCTCAAACATTATTCATTTTTTTGCACCAATTCCTTACTTGAATATTGAAATTGTAGACAAGAAATGACTATCAGCACACACCTGGCACCAAAAAATTAAACTGCAGAAAGTGAGGGGGAAGTTAATGTCATAAAACCTAAACATAACTAGAAAAATTAATATTGAGGTTCATTTCATCCCACAATCAAAAGGAAAATATGAAATAATATTTTGTTTAAATAAAAAAATGCAGATTATTCTTTTTTTTTTTTTTTTACGAAATAGAATCTCTCTTTTTTTGTTTACATTTTTGGAACAATACATGACCTCTTTATTTGAGATTCACTCAGTTTTCAGTGTTGAAAAAAAATTTAAAACCATTTTATTTTGTCATTATTAATATTTCCGGTTATTAAAGATGACTTTAATTAATTTAATTAAAGATGACTACAGCAGCGCTGTAGTGTTTGTTTAATTTTAAGGAAGAGGTTAAGTGGTGTGTAGTTCCTTCAGCTTCCTCAGGGCTGATGCGAGGTGAACTTTGCCCTCTCGCTGAGTGTTATGCGTGACCTCGCTGACCTTCAGAGGACTCAGATTCAGATCAAAGATGAGGCTGTAGTTCTGGAGCAGGCGCTTGGCTTGGTCTCTGTCCACGTAACCTGACCACCAGTGTTGAAAACTTCATTTCATCGTACAAAATCAGATTATTGATTTCAGTCTATAATTTTCCTATGAGTCACAGTGTTTTAGATCACTTTCCAATATACTTCAGACGGACTGTATTTGTGTGATGGGTTTAATACCTGTGTTTTGGGTGTCACACATTTGTAAGGCCATCTCCATCTTCTGGAACCTCTCAAACCACGTTTCTCTTTGTTCTGCGCTTATATTGCTCCTGTCACTCACTGATTCCAGGTCAGTGCTGGCCTCTGACGCATCCCAGATCTCTGCCTGAAAGAATCATGTTCGTCAAAATGTGTTTTTCTATTTCAGAAAGCTACTGACAGTATAAAATGATAATATTCTGGGTAGTTTTGCCAGGATGATTGATGGACCTCAACACTTTGCTGTTTCTCTTCTTGTACAGCTTTCTGTATGAAATGCAGCAAGTCTTGATAGTGCACCTGCAAAGCAGCATGGTGAGTAAAAGGCACTAAACATGACAGAACATGAAATCATTTCACATTAAAACAAATGACAAACTTTAGAATTCCTATAGAAATCCATATATGCATAAAGACGCTTAACTATAAATTGAAATAGAATAGTATAAATGGATCTTTTAATGTTTTTTACCTGAAAATCTGTAAATGTTTCATGTTTACATAAAAATAGCTAAATTAAATTAGTAAAATGTATTATTTCTTTTTAGAAATTGAACTGAACCACATAAAAACATAAACGCCATGCTTAATCATACCAATATGAATATACTATGTATATATATATATATTGACAAATACAAATTAGACCTATTGTCCTATGGTGTGACAGCAAAAATGTAAAAAACAAAACTTAAGAAATAACATGAGAACGATGTATTCTCAAATATATATGTGATGAGTATGTATACAGTATCTCACAGAAGTGAGTACACCCGTCAATATTTTTGATAAATATTTTATTATATCTTTTCACGTGACATCACTGAAGAAAGGTAAAGTAGTGAGTGTACAGCTTGTATAACCATTTATACTCCCTTAACTCAGTACCTGCTCCGGGTCGGTGGTGTTACTGAAGGACTGGAACATACAGGCCAGTGTGTTGAGCTTCAGAGGGAGCTGCAGTCTGAGGAACAGACATGTGAGTTCTAACTGATGGATGGTTCCTGATCGGGACGGATCGAGCGATGTCACTTCCTCCTCCATGATCTGGAGTGTTTGTGGTTCCAGATCCTGCAGTTCCTCTGAGACGGATGAGAGGAGGAAGAACTCTGGACTGGATTTGATTGGCTCCTCTGTCTGGAAATGTTGAGTAAGATTTGATTTTAGAGATTGTGTTTTTAATTAAGCATACACTATCAAAAGTTTGTGGTCACGTTTTTTTTTACAGAAATTAATAATTTTATTCGGCACAGATTCAATAAGTTGATAAAAAATGTCTGCAAAAACATTAATGAAGTCAAATAAATAATACTTTATTTAATAGAATATTTATTATTTGTATTCATTAAATAATTCAATTTTTTTTAATGATATCTGAAGCAAATATATTAATATAGGCTATAGCCTATATTAATATATTTGCTTCAGATATCATTAAAAAAAATTGAATTATTTAATGAATACAAATAATAAATATTCTATTAAATAAAGTATTATTTATTTGACTTCATTAATGTTTTTGCAGACATTTTTTATCAACTTATTGAATCTGTGCCGAATAAAATTATTAATTTCTGTAAAAAAAAACGTGACCACAAACTTTTGATAGTGTATGCTTAATTAAAAACACAATCTCTAAAATCAAATCTTACTCAACATTTCCAGACAGAGGAGCCAATCAAATCCAGTCCAGAGTTCTTCCTCCTCTCATCCGTCTCAGAGGAACTGCAGGATCTGGAACCACAAACACTCCAGATCATGGAGGAGGAAGTGACATCGCTCGATCCGTCCCGATCAGGAACCATCCATCAGTTAGAACTCACATGTCTGTTCCTCAGACTGCAGCTCCCTCTGAAGCTCAACACACTGGCCTGTATGTTCCAGTCCTTCAGTAACACCACCGACCCGGAGCAGGTACTGAGTTAAGGGAGTATAAATGGTTATACAAGCTGTACACTCACTACTTTACCTTTCTTCAGTGATGTCACGTGAAAAGATATAATAAAATATTTATCAAAAATATTGACGGGTGTACTCACTTCTGTGAGATACTGTATACATACTCATCACATATATATTTGAGAATACATCGTTCTCATGTTATTTCTTAAGTTTTGTTTTTTACATTTTTGCTGTCACACCATAGGACAATAGGTCTAATTTGTATTTGTCAATATATATATATATACATAGTATATTCATATTGGTATGATTAAGCATGGCGTTTATGTTTTTATGTGGTTCAGTTCAATTTCTAAAAAGAAATAATACATTTTACTAATTTAATTTAGCTATTTTTATGTAAACATGAAACATTTACAGATTTTCAGGTAAAAAACATTAAAAGATCCATTTATACTATTCTATTTCAATTTATAGTTAAGCGTCTTTATGCATATATGGATTTCTATAGGAATTCTAAAGTTTGTCATTTGTTTTAATGTGAAATGATTTCATGTTCTGTCATGTTTAGTGCCTTTTACTCACCATGCTGCTTTGCAGGTGCACTATCAAGACTTGCTGCATTTCATACAGAAAGCTGTACAAGAAGAGAAACAGCAAAGTGTTGAGGTCCATCAATCATCCTGGCAAAACTACCCAGAATATTATCATTTTATACTGTCAGTAGCTTTCTGAAATAGAAAAACACATTTTGACGAACATGATTCTTTCAGGCAGAGATCTGGGATGCGTCAGAGGCCAGCACTGACCTGGAATCAGTGAGTGACAGGAGCAATATAAGCGCAGAACAAAGAGAAACGTGGTTTGAGAGGTTCCAGAAGATGGAGATGGCCTTACAAATGTGTGACACCCAAAACACAGGTATTAAACCCATCACACAAATACAGTCCGTCTGAAGTATATTGGAAAGTGATCTAAAACACTGTGACTCATAGGAAAATTATAGACTGAAATCAATAATCTGATTTTGTACGATGAAATGAAGTTTTCAACACTGGTGGTCAGGTTACGTGGACAGAGACCAAGCCAAGCGCCTGCTCCAGAACTACAGCCTCATCTTTGATCTGAATCTGAGTCCTCTGAAGGTCAGCGAGGTCACGCATAACACTCAGCGAGAGGGCAAAGTTCACCTCGCATCAGCCCTGAGGAAGCTGAAGGAACTACACACCACTTAACCTCTTCCTTAAAATTAAACAAACACTACAGCGCTGCTGTAGTCATCTTTAATTAAATTAATTAAAGTCATCTTTAATAACCGGAAATATTAATAATGACAAAATAAAATGGTTTTAAATTTTTTTTCAACACTGAAAACTGAGTGAATCTCAAATAAAGAGGTCATGTATTGTTCCAAAAATGTAAACAAAAAAAGAGAGATTCTATTTCGTAAAAAAAAAAAAAAAAGAATAATCTGCATTTTTTTATTTAAACAAAATATTATTTCATATTTTCCTTTTGATTGTGGGATGAAATGAACCTCAATATTAATTTTTCTAGTTATGTTTAGGTTTTATGACATTAACTTCCCCCTCACTTTCTGCAGTTTAATTTTTTGGTGCCAGGTGTGTGCTGATAGTCATTTCTTGTCTACAATTTCAATATTCAAGTAAGGAATTGGTGCAAAAAAATGAATAATGTTTGAGGCATTGGATACAGTGTTGCTGGAAATATTTTGTATATGTAATACTGGAAATTCGCACAAGAGGGCGGCATTTAACACATATTCTACTCACAATTAAAACATGATAGTTACATAATAAATGATCTTTTTACCTTGAAAAACATGCACCGTCTTCTGTGATCCATGTTTCTTCATTGGACATAAAAACTTATGTCACATCACCGTGCTGGATGTTATACTGAGTTAGGTTTGCAGACATCTGAAAAAGAGGAAAAGAGGTGTGTTTAGAGAACTTGGTATGTGGTATGTCTGTTTATTACAAGTAAATTTCTTTAGATGCAGCTTACGTGAAGATGGAAAAAGAAAAAAATGTCATACACCTCCACACTTTATCTGACTTCTCGTTAAAGCATCATGTATATGACTGTGTATTATTACAATGCTTATTTAAGGAAATTAAAGTGTAAATAATGTACGTTTTTTCAAAGATTTCATTAAATATAAAACGTGTGCAGTAATGCTAATTCAGAAGGACAGAATTATTACACCAACAAGACAATGTAGACATCTCAATAGCACCGTCTGTAAATTTGTAACAAATGTACAGAGGTCCTTTTTATTGGTGGCCAACAGAAGTTTCATTGAAACAACTTAAGAGGACATTTAAAAAGGGCTTATTCAAAAAAGTATTTCCTCCAAATGGTAGGCTACCATAAAAAACATTGTAGTCTAGCAGTGGGATTTTTTTAAACATCAAATTTAAGAACTTTAAAGACTTTTCAAGATCTGCACTTCACATTTCAGCCTTTTTTAAAGTATCACTAAGTTATTGTATTAATTTTGAAATTTATTTTCCATTAATTCTTTTATTAAATACAAACCAATAAATATATCTATGTCTAAATTGTATAGGTTTTTATAATGCATGAACTGTTTCTCGATCCACTGGTTCACATTTAAAAATATGCAGGAAAAACAGCAGATGGGCTTATTGAAAAAGCAAATTCGGTTTCTGCCATCAGATTTCATTTTCAGAATTGCATTTCACCTTTGAAATGTGAGGCAATTGCAACTCTGGCGCCTCTGTTGTTTGTGAGCAGTGGTGTGATGGCGAATTAAATAAAAAATATAGATTTTTATAGAGGTATCCCCTTGAACTTATTAAAAATATAATTTGTTTGCCATCTTGACTTAACTATATTATTGAGAGAGAGAAAAACATAGCAAACAGTGATGCCATGATTCAAGTCAGTTCAGTTCAAATCCAATGGTGTTAGTGCAGTCAGGTCAATAATATTGGTGTTTTCAACTAAGCAAGCCAAAAGGTAACAGTAGCAAAGAACCAAAACAAGACCAGGCTCAGTAAGAAAAACAGTTTTCCTATATGGCCAAACGAATGAACAGGGTGTGATTATTCCAGACTGTGGATTGATATCATTCAGAATATTTCATCCAATTTCTTCTGCTTGAAGAAACATCATGCTTGTAGAGAAGCTGGTAAAAATGGTCTGTGCAGCCTGCAGAGGACTTCTCTGGTTTATGTAGTCTTTGCTGAGGATCTGAGATGGGGCCTTCAATGAAGTCTTCACAGGGATCTGTCATCTAGTTAACATGGTCTCCGCTGACATTCAGGGATGTGTTGTGGTCATTCCTGATTGCAGGTCCACTGTCTGGTCTGGATACCGATTGGATCAGCTGATTAACCTAGGGATGAAGACAGTATATAAGCAACTAATATATTGATATCACTCTTCTTACAAATTAAAAGTTTGTTAGAAATTATGGGAATTGTTGCCAATTCTGCTTACATTAATAAATGCTGCATAAAAATGTTATTTGATCACTATAAAAATTCTCTAGTGCAGCAGACAGGCCTACATTCAAGAACAAAACACGATGCATGCTCAGTTTTTCTATTAAATTTTAGCCTACATAATGTCGCCAGACCGACGTGTTTTTAACATTATTACGACAGTGCCGCATTTCAGCCAGAACCGGGCCAAGTGGAAGAACTTGATCTGCAGAAAGCAAAGTCCTAATCCCAGCTGAACACCTCTGGTGTGACTTCAAATGCAGACCTTGAGCCAAAAGCCACTCCCTTCTTTAGAACAGAAAAAGACACTTCCAAAACTTTGGAAACAAAGATGTAAACATAACGCATGCATTTAAAAACTATTTGAAGCCCTGTTGCAACAGTTTTGTAAATGTATAAAAAGACCGTCAGTCATTGGTGTTTGGTGATGAGTTTTTGGCTCAAGGTCTGCATTTAAAGTCACACCAGAGGTGTTCAGCTAGGATTCCGCAGACCAGTCAAGCTCTTCCACACTGACACAACTGATGTTTTCTTATCAAATCTTGCCTTATACACAGAGGCACTGTCATATTAGAATAGAAAAGGGTCCTGTCCAAAATGTTGCTATAAAATTAGAAGCACACAGTTCCTAAGAACACTATATGCGTAAACGTTAAGGTTTGTACTCATGAAAGTATTCTGTTTTATTAGAAACAGATAGTAACAATACTTTTGGCAATATAGTGTATGTGTAAACAAATTACAGTAAGGTGTTTTGAAGGTTGCACCACTTCTGTGGTGAAAACGGTCGTTCTGGTTGGGGTTCTCGGGTACTTTCCGGAGTATTAATGAAAGAAATGAAAATATTAAACATACACATAAGAGACAGAGAAATGTCAGAGAAAATGAAGTTCAAAATTAAAGTGATAATCTTGAATTATTTTGCACTGCCTCAGCCTAGGGATTGAAACTTTTTTATGTGATGATGATAACGGTCATACAAAAATATTGTTGTCCGTGGTTTCAAAATTTGTTGTAGGTTTATGGGATGGCCTGGATGAGTGTAAGATTCCAGCCTGAAATGTTGTCCCATTCCGCCCCTGATCGGAGTCTAATATGATTAAGAGGGCCGAACAAAAAGACACTGCACATACGTCCCACAGGCCGCCAGTTGCCCATCCCTGATCTAGATTTCAAGATTTATGTCTTTCCCTGTTCAAATAGATAGGATCTAAAGCCTACTTACTTTATCTGCCTATAGATGGTCACAGAGAGAATACAATGGTCCATAATGCTGTAGGAAATAACCACTCTAACATTGCAAACACTTGTGAAAATGTAAAAAAATATGTATATATATATGATTTTTAATTATTAAATATTGCTTTTATATTTTGACAAACTGTAAAACTGACACATAATTTGGGGGCCAAATTAACATTTTAAACTCACAAAATTTTTATTTTATTTTTTACTTTTTGAATGGCTTACAATTTGAAGCATTTAACAGCCACATTAAGAATAATAAAAACAAACTTCGGAGAATATTACTAAAAACTCCCAAACATTTTCGTATGTAGGTGTCAATTAACACCTACTTAAAATAGACTATATGTGTCAAAAAGCATCAGACTGAGAAAAGGAAGTGTTTACATCCTATTTCATTTACCAGTAGTCTCGCAAATAGTGTAGTGTAAACTGTTGAAGTTCTCTCATGCACATGTAAAATACGTTTTACCATTATTATTCTGGTATTTTTGCTGAATTTGACATAACTTTTGCACACTTGACATTTATTGCACTTTGAACACACAGACTTTTATAAAGCAAGCCCCCTAAACTGTGCAGTGTCTTAAAAGAGAATTTAACCTTTTTTTTTTTTTAAACTGACTTGGAAAATGTGACGTCCATATTCTCTGAAGTGTTCCTCATGGGACTGAAGGGTTTTTCACTAGCACCTTTTATTACAGTATGCCATGCGTCAAATCATTCTCAGATTATAGTCTCTGTATACCTTTTGAGGAAATGAGACAATCAGCCTTATGTGACTTGAAAATCTGAAGTTCCTGAGTCCAGATGTCATTATGTTGGGATCTGGCAATCTACGTCACTGATCTCAGTGTATTTCTTCTATTCCATGGTATGTCCCTAGAAGCACTCATGCATGTACATTTCAAAACAACTTCCTTGTAAGGTGGGGATTTCCCTATGCTGTCCAGACCTGGGCTTTTTTTTTTTTACAGGGGAGAGCCCTTTAGCAGGGGTGGGATTCACCTGTGGCTAAAACCCTCAAACAATGTACTGTTTTGCTCTTCATTTCTCACAGTGGCAAAATGTGTGAACTGTGAAATCATGCTGCCACTGTATCAACATTATTGTTTCATGAGCTGTGTTTTGCTATCACCTTTTTGTCTTTTATATAGGCTTTATACTATTATTTAAATACTCCATTAGACATTTACCCAACAAATTAATTGTCATTTAGTACAATCCTCAATTTATGTAATTAATCGTGTGTTCGAAAGTACTGCAAAGGTGCTTTCAAACAACACTAAATGTTTACATTCCCTCCAAAATGCAAAAGTAAAAAGTGCAATGACAGGCATAAGTGCTCAGAATGTTTCTGCTTTAGTCACACAGTGTAGTAAGCTCAGTAAATCACAGATGAAATATGATTTTCTGTTTTGCTAATGATGCTACTGTGACATTAAATCAGGCAAGTACACAGGCAAATAATTAAATGTCACTCGCAATTAAGAGATGAATCTTCTGTCGATGGTGACGTGACTCAATAATAGCGTTTGTGTTCAGGAGGAAGTGAAAGTCAAGCTGGGAAGTTCTTGGGTTGAGTGATGTTGTCATGGGATTGGACTGCCAGACAAACCAATTCCAAGTTATAATCTGGGTCTTTTTTCAAATTAATAAAATTATGAGATATATATATACACTATATTACCAAAAGTTTTCGCTCACCCATTCAAATGATCAGAATCAGGTGTGCTAATCACTTG
>JAUMHR010000084.1:16000106-16012074 GCA_032361145.1 Enteromius fasciolatus
GATAGATAGATAGATAGATAGATAGATAGATAGATAGATAGATAGATAGATAGATAGATAGATAGATAGATCAGTATTACAGGCAGCATTGAGACTCACATGAAGCTCTTAACAAATGCACTGTTTTCTCCTCACAATCAATACCCGGTGTGCTTGTAAGGCATCTGTGACATGACATCTACATTTTGGGTCATTTGTAAAACAAAGACTACAAGGAAGCTGGAGGCCTTGAGCCGCTGGTTTCAGTTCCCCCTCCCCGGCACAACAGCGGCCCCTAACCGCAGGGGGAGTGGCCCTCAGATGGAAATGAGCAACCAAACCAACAATGTATCGCCTAATCTCTTCAGAGAGCCGGGAATCAGTTACACAGCAGTGGAGGCCTCTCCGGGCTTTTCAGCACCCCCCCCCCGCAAACACAGACACGCACACACTCTCCGACCCCCCTCCCGTGTAGCCACAGGCTCCCCTTACACATAGGCCAGATACAAGGTATCCCCCTGCAACAGAAGGGGCAAGAATAAGTGGAGCGCGGGGTGGGGCAGAGCCCTCAAAGCATGGGATTAGAGCTAATGTGCCCTCCCTTGGTTCTAATCTCTTCAGAGGAGCAGTGTGTTTGAGGACTGCGGGGCAGTCAGATAAGTATCTATTACAGCAAGGCCCTCTTATCCTTCAAACACCCCCATGCCCTTCAGAAATGAGGCACAAAACCACTTGCCTGTCTTCTTCTGTGATACCCGAAAGCAAGCGCTGGCCTTTTGCGACTAAGCTGGAATTAAGGGCTCAGGACCTTACGGAGGGCCGCTAGGGCCCATATTTACTCCATCTGGGGAGCTCAAAGCAGAGCGACCGATGGGCATCAAAGGAGAGGAGAAAAACAACCGAGGAGCTTCGCTGGGAAGGTGCGAGCCAGGGGACAGTGACTGAGGTGGAAGATCTGATAGGGTGTAATCTTGTTAGGGTGATCCAGGAGAGCGATGAAAGAGCCGCACGCTAGATTAGAGCAAGGGCCCAGAGGAAAGGTGGGAGATTGGAGCGCAACACTTTACGACAAAATATTATCTTAACAATTAGAGGGAAAAGAAAAAACTGAACAGGAAGTACACATAGTACAATTTATTTTTTGTTTTATATAAGGGAACATAAAGTACAGTATGAAAATAAATGCTCAGGTGGCAGGAAAGACCCTCATATTTCCAGTATAAGGCAAAACTAACATTTGCTCAGCATCATCCTTTGGAATGCAAAAGACATTTATTTTAATATAAAAAAATGGGGTAAAAATGTAATCAAAAACATTAACAGCAGAAAAGAATAAAAGAAAAGGCTCTGGCAAAGTATTTGTTTGGATGAAAAATAAAATTTTTCATATTTATACTATTGTTCATTTATATGTTTATCGATCTATCTATCTATCAAATAAATGTGTGTATGTATATATATATATATAATGTATGTGCATATGTAAGATATATGCATGTATGCATGTATGAAATATTAAGTATATTATAAAAATAAGAGTATATAAAATATTTTAAAACTAGTGATTAAGAGATTTTTTAAGGCTGAAAAACATTCTAACCTTAAACTGAGAACTTTTCAGTCTGATTAAGGTGAAAATAAGGAAAAAAAGCTGAAGTTGGTCTATTCAAGACAACTTACAATGACATACAGACAATATGGTTCTTCATACTTGTAAAATGTTGGGATCATAAAATAAACAGGTAATTTAAAATGTCGCTTTTTCACTGCTTATTGAAAAATGTAAACCTTTAGCAGAGAAAATAGACATAACACTTATATCATACACTGCTGTGGCATAACACTACAAATGCTAAAAAGCTACTTAAATGTGAACACAACTACATCTTACTATCTGTGCGAAGAAAGCAGCAAAGTGCGTTTTCATCTGTACACTATTCAAGAGACTTCACGCAGTCTACCGTGAGAACTTTCTGGGTCTAAACGCAGGCAGCATGAGCTGATGAGCAACAGTCCTCTCCTCCGGCACGGGCGCCAGGTCCTCCGCTGAACCCCACTTCTTCATGGAGTGAAATAATGAGGTGATCTTCCTGTTCCTGCGCTCGCCGGCCTGGGTTAGGCTGTGGCATTCGCTGACTTCAGCTTTGAAAACAAACATCAAAGCAGTGTTAAGAAGAAGACCACACTGTGCATGAAACAACACGCTGGAAGTCAAGACAAACAGTCCAAAACTGATCCGCGAGGCACCCCGTAGATTCAGAGAAACCACAAGCCTGCGCTAATGTGGAAAACATCCTCAGCGCTGCTCTTTCCACACGTGCTACATGCCGCATTGCATTTGTGCACAAAAATAAGAAGATTGAGACTGACTCACATAACTCATGCTCTTCTAATTGTGTCTCCCGTAGATTGAGGTAATGATACGCTAGGTGGCCGCTGTAGTCCCGCAGATTCTCCTTTGCTCCTGTGAACATGTCCGTTTATTTTTGCTTAGTTGTATGCTTTAAAAAAAGTGTTACTGTGAGGTATGAATGCTTACCGTATGTCCTGACCAGCATGTCAAATATATGTCGATGGCCATGCAGTGCTGCGATGTGTAACGGTGTGTATCCCTGTAGGAACAAGAGACTGAATATCTCAAAAAGTGTCATAAGCATGCCCAGGTCATATTTCATCCCAAAATCGAAAAATAAAATATACAATGATAATAATAATGATGATAATACATACAATTTAATTACACTAATAAAACAATGTGTAATACATTACATTTAATTATAAAAATATTTCAGTTAATTAAAAACATGAAAATGTTTACATGTAGGAATATTGCGTTTATGTATAAAATATATTACAATAATTTAGATTTTATGCACTGTGATTATTATTTGAATGACAATTAAACCTATTTAATAAATTGCCGCTGCTATGTGTGAAACACACACAAATATATCTATTTTTTGCATTAAATTCAATTAAACTAAAATATTTAAATCAATTTAATACAAAATATTTTACATCAACTATTTTACATTAGATTAGATTAAATCATTTTTATTATCGTAATACGTACATAACACACACATTAATATATTGTATTAAATTCAATTAAATATTTAATTCAATACAAAATGTTTTTCAGTAGCACCTTTTAAAATCTGACAATTAAGACTATTTAATCATTTTTATTACCATAATATGTACATAGCGCATATGTAAATATAAATATATTGCTTTAAATAAAATATTAAATTAAATTGTAAAATAAATACAAATATTTTGCAATGTGACATTTTCTCACACACACACACACACGAAAAAAAAAATAATCATGAAATTAATGTAAATTACAAATGAAATTAAAAGTAATGCACACATTACAATACTGAAAATTAGTAAATGTCTAAACTGCTAAGTATAATGTAATTTATTTCACTTGATTTTGGGGTGAAAATATTTTTTTGTGAGACCCAAACAAAAAAGGTTTGCTGTTTTAAATATCTTTTGATCAGTCTCACTGCAAAATGAAAAAGAAAAGGACAGGGTGAAGGAAAATTCGACACTCACCCCCTAGTGCCCATGTGCCAATCATAAAAAAACACAACACAACAGAATCAGAGAGTGACAGAAAGAAGAGAAGAGGGGGAGAGAAAGACGGGACACAAATTAACTGAGGTTACAGCAACAAAATCTAATGACAGAATCATAATTGCCTGGTAATTCAGTGAAATTGCTTTGCTCTGAGCCTGCTGTTGGAATACATGAAGACATTGTTTAGGGGAAGCTGTTAACATGACAGAGTTTGATTTATGAACAGACATTCTCAAACAGCGCCTGGCTTCATTTGCACAGCTGGGCACCCGCATACCCTTTCACAGGAGTTATGTCAGAAGCGGACATTTCAAAACCCGACACTTTCTGGCAGCCTGGCACACACGTGAGAAACATTAACCCAGGCATGCTGTCACAGCGAGGGTGAATGTAAGGTGAGCAGTACTTACATGCTGTGAGAGAAAGAGACACAAAAATATAAAGTAAATTCAGTAAATTCGTTTAAGTTAAGGCATGTATGCATTTACTTTCAACTAAAAATGTATTGATTTATAAAGCAGTGGCACGTACCGCTTTTGTGTTGATGTCAGCCCCTGCTTCTGCCAACATTGTGGTCATGTCTTCTTTACCGTGTTTTGCCGCCCAGTGCAGCGCGGTCTGTAAGAGACATCAAAACATTGCAATACTTAATATATACAAACGTAAACATGAATAATATATAGTCACATTTACATAATATACATTTAAATATCATCCTGTACAAAGTCTCTCTTTTATTGATTTTTTAAATGCTTTTATTTTTTACATTTGACCTAGAAATTGTGCAGGACACTAAATATGCTATAACTAAATAATATATGTATGTGTACTGTATATTATGTATATTTTAATACACAAAATATTTACATGCATTTACATTTATATTCTATATAAATATATTTAATATTTAATCATTTTTTTTCTTAAATATATACATGCATTTGTTTGCATATATATATATATATATATACATAATATGCACAGCACATATATTATGTAAACAAAAATGTTTATTTTGGATTGCGATTAATCGTTTAACAGCACTAATTTTAATATTTAAATTTTATTAGCACATTTTCTTATATAATTATTTTTAAATGCTTTTATTCATTACATTTGATGTAAGAAATTGTGCACGATACTAAATATTTAATCCTCAAACATTTCTGATTATAATTTTATTTAATTTTTATTATTAATAAATTTACTCATATTCATTTATTTTCACTTAATTTATCCATTCTATCATATATTCACTCTTAAATGTCCCAATTAAATTTAACCTAGAAATTGTGCAGAATACTTCATCTTTTTCCATCATAATATTGTTTTATTTTAGCTCATTACATTACTTGCTTTGCTTCATTCATGGTTTTTATTATTACTACATATAACCAAGAAATTGTGCATCTCAAGTATACCTTCAAATATTATTTTTGTCTCCATTCTGCATTTCTATTTTTTTATTTTATTTATTAAAATAACTTAAAATTAATTTATTATTAGACTTTATCAATTAATCTTTCTTCTTTTTTCACGTAACGAAATTGGTTGAGAGGATTGGTTTTTGTCACTACATAAATCTCACACTTTTATTCATGTTGTTTCATAGATTTAATTTTTTTTTTTAAATAATTCCGATTAATTATAAAGTCTCTTTAACCATTTTTAAAAACAAATTCATTTTATTTCAAAAAATTAATTAAGTTAAACCATTTAACATTTTTCAAAATGTTTAGCTCCAAGACATTTGGGCAGCAGGGTTGATCTGAATATAGCTTGTTTGAGCAGCTTGTTTGAGCTAGCACACAATCGTCAAGCCATCTGATTCATCTTGTAATACATCATTTTCACCCTGCATGTTCATTCTTTCCCACTAGGTAGATCCCCACCCCCCTAACGCCACACGGTGGAGCGGCCCGGGCTCCCATAGGCTGCCAGCGGGCCCCAGCTGTGCACAGAGGGTGTGGAGGGGACGGTTTCCTGCCATCTAATGGCGGTCTAATTACAAAACAACAAACCAGTGTGCCCACTGGGGGGGGGGGGAGCACAGGCCTGTCACGGGGTGCAAGATTGATGATGTTGGTATGACCCTCTGATGGAGGACCCACCCAGGCATCAGGCTGTTGACAAGGCCTGTCAGAAGGAGAAGGGGCCGTGCACCGCACACATGCACTCGGACACTGGAGCTTCAAACACGACCATCGGACAAGATGGGAAAGCTATTGACCTCAGCCTGAACGACACACCTCCTTTATCAGGATGAGACGACACATGTCAGCTGACACTTCTAAACATTATTTTTGTCAATAATTGTAATAATGCAGTGAGATTGTTGTCTGCACAAGGAGTCTGACAAGAGCCAGTGTTCCACACAAAGATCTGATCTGATCATCATCCAGTCTGTTTAAAAAAAAAATTGGAAAGAAAAATTTGGTACGATTTTGATATTAGCCAAAAAGAGACTGCTTTTATTTTGCTGTTAACCAAACGTGGATCTTGTTTTTTTACACAAACACATTGCTTTGCTTCAGAAGGCCTTTAATAACCCCCTGGAGTTGTGTGGAGCACTTTTTTGTATTATTATGGATGGATGCACTTCATTGGACTTCAAAATCAAAACCTATTCACTGCTATTATAAAGCTTGAAAGAACCTGGACATCCTGAAATACAACTGTACAAGTGAAATACACCTAGACTGAGGGAGAGCAAATTACTTTTGGGTCAACTATCCCTTTAAGTTTAAATATGAAAGAGTAAAAAAAAAATAATAATAACGAATTGATTGAATTTTTTTGTTTGTTATGTAAAGAAATGTATATGTAGTGAAGAATAAAATACAATACTTAACTTAAAAGTCTCACTCATATTAATGCATTGTGAAAAAGATCAAATAAATGTGTCGAAAGTACTTCTCCATGCTATATCAGCTGATACTATTAGATTTTACATCATTTTGTCAAATACTAATTTGGACTATAGAATTAAGATATTTCTAAACAAAACTACATTAAAAAGACAAAATAACTCTTGGAAGTAAACAAAATGAAGTCATGTGACAACAATAAGTCATACTGGAATGTTTTTAGTGGCTATGGATCCTACTACTACGGTATACCACTACAGATATTGTATCCCACAGTGCATTGGGCTTAAAGTGAGTTCATTACTGTGTCTGTGCAAGATTTTGTGAAAGCTTATGAAAAAAGTAATTCATGCTTAAGAGCTGCATTTGCTCCATCATAAATACAGGAACTTATAAGATTGAGAAATACTGCAATTTAAAATAATGTTTTTCTATATGAATTTATTTCTGTGATTTTCAGCATCATTACTCCTGTCTTCAGTCTTACTATATACGTATTTGTCTGATTATATCAATGTTTAAAACTGTCGAGCTCCTTCATATTTGTATAAAAACCGAACGCAAGAGTGAGTAACTAAACTAACATGTTTGATTCTGACAAGACATTTTTACACATAATGCTAAATTACACTATTTAATAGTTTCTTATAACTAGACCCAACTCAAAGACAACAATGCGCTACAGTCTGAAGTCAATATATGCGAACTATTCCACCTGTACACAATACGCATCACATCTCCACTATTGTGTATTCTTAAGCATGTGTTCTGTACTACGGGAGGGTCCTGTCTCCTGTAGGTGTTTCCAGTCCTGCCCGCGGGACATATTGTGATAGATGAAGTCTGGTTTCTCTATCAGCCGCTCTATTGTTTGGGCTGTCGCACCCTTGAGACGGATTGGCCGGCACACATGCTTGACTGACAGCGCGACAGGTCTCATGGAGGCTCGGTGTGATGGACGATGGTCAACAGGATGTGACGTCTCCTACCCTTGTTCCTCAGGTTCCTGTTTCGGCCTGGCGGGGAACCGTTAACTCTCACTAACCAAATAGTACTTTTGTGACTACCATTGGGGCACAACGGAGACATATTCACTGCGGCTTTTAAAGAAGAGTGATGGATAAATGATGTACTCACAAACTGGGCGGAGGAAGGAGGAAGTCCAGGATACATCAGGAGAGGATGACATGGTGGAGAAGAAGAGAAAGAGATGAGCGGACAGGTGGATTTCCAGTTTACCTGATATAAGGCTAAGAGTGTTTCAGAAGTCATTCTTATATGCTGATTGGCTGCTCAAGGACCATTACTTATTATTAACAATGCTGATTTCTTTTGTAAAAAGTTGTTCTTTTTCCACTCTGGAACAGAACCCGAAGCCGATGATGATGGTGTACTGCAAAGTTTGTGACATTCTTCGCTTTGGCATGAAAAGAAATTGAAAATACCATTTAAAAAATGAGCAATATTCAGCAAAAATGGTCCACTCACAGTGAGAGCCTCAGTATTGTAGAATATGTTGCAGATTTTATGACGGTAAATGCTAAACTTTTTACGACCAGGTAGAGAAGGTTTTAAGTAATTTAATGTAACACAATATGATAATTGTAAATGTCTTGAATTAATCCTTCGAAGTTAAAACAAATTTATTTTATTTATTTTTTATATCTTCCAATCACAGTGGGGGGGAAAATTTGTTCCTTGGTTTTCAGTGCAAAACCCTACTTGAGAAGCAAAAAGACATAAAGGGCCGGTTTCCCGGACAGGGATTAGATTAAGCCAGGACTAGACCTTTGCTAATTTAGGATATTTAAGAATTGTTAGAAACATGTCTTGCATTAGACATGCATTACAAAAAACGCATGCATTACAAAAATGCATTATCTGTGAACATTTTAAGACCAAACAATGACAATAATGTGTTTTAAGATATCTCAGTGCAAGATTTTTCCAGTTTAGACAGCTCTTAACATTTATATTATTCTAGGACTAGTCTTAAACCCTGTTCGGGAAACTGCCCCAAAATGTCTAAAAGAGCTCTTCTATCAAAAACTGTTTATACAGAGTTTATTATTAAAATAAGATCTGTCTTAGGCTCGAAAAATTAAAACAAGCTTTCATTCCTCACTGACAGACGTTTGTTCTTGTTTTAAGCATAAACTCAATTAATTTTGTTACTTTTTTGATGTTTATACTGGAAAACAAAGCAAAATGTATATGTATATATATATATATATACATACACTCACATACACACACGTACACATACTTTTTTTGGGGGGTAACACTTTTTTTTCCCCAGGTACACCTATTAGCTGCTTAGTTGCTTATTGACATGCATATTACTAGAGTATTAGCCATTTATTAGTGCTTATTAAGCAAATATTAATGTCTTATTCTACATCCCTAATCCTAACCAATAGCTAAACTTAACAACTACCTTACTGACTATTAATAACCAGACAATTAGGAATTTATTGAGAGAAAAGTTGTATTTAATAGTTAACAAGTGTTACCTATTCTACAGTGTTATGTATTTTATTTTTGACAGGGTATGCAACATGCCATGATTACGAATGTAATATTTTTCACTATGATTTAAGAGTTTTTAGGCCTTAATTTGTGGAAGGTTGAATGAAGAAACCCTGTTAGCAAATAATGGCCGTGTTGAACTAAGTTTAAATCGATTCAAATCAAGGTAATGAATTCGAATAGCATGGCTAGAATTGACTAAAACAAGGGAAGGAATTAATAAAACGAGGAAACAAATGTCATGCGCGGAGCTCTCATGAAACGAACTCCAAACAAGCGCTGTTGACATCACACCAGTTAAAATTTGATTCCTCTTGAAGTACATCAGGGTCTTTATCTCGTTTGCAGCCAGAAAGCGAGCGGTCCTGCTCGAGTGTTTACGCTGCATCTGAGATCGTGACTGTTTATTTATGGGCTTCACTGTGAGAGCTTCAATTGGAATTTTCCCCCAAAGGAGCTTCCAACGTGTGAAAGGAAAACAGAGATAAAGCGTGCCGTGTCGGGTTACGGGCTCGGGGTGATGTGTAACTTTAGCGACTGAGAGGCTAAAGGCGAAGCTTAACTACTTAAACTTAAGACTTAAACAATAGAAGTGGCAGAAAAGATCCAGGACAGCAAAAATGAGCATTCCTACAAAAAAATCCAACTTTTGTTTTCTCAGACAAATTCTACTTTAAAAGGGAAACTATTAAAATCATATTAAAATCATTTTTTTGCTCATTTAGTTCAAGTTTAGTGGTGAGAGTCCAACTAAGAAAATACTGAGCATGCTCAGTTTGATCGGCATTGATGTACTTGAATCATTAGTATTTTTATTAAAGAACAGGGAGTTATAATGACATAAATATTTGTTATTCAGAAATATCCCATGTTTTAGCTCTATGTAGTGTTTTTGATCATATTTTGTTATAAAATGTATGTTTCAAGTCACCTTTAGAGTGATCCTTTTTTTTTTTTTTACAGGTAAGTTGCCTCTTAAACTATCATCTCACAAGCGCAGATGTACTGTACCAAACCGAGGACCTTGGCACACCGTCCCGGCCCAGGAAGGGGGGCATCAAAGCCACACGGGGGTCAGACTTACCACCTTCCTGGGGATTGTTCTCCAATTAATCCCAGCCTGCTCTATTACTTTCAGATTATCTTTAAGTGGTTGAAGTCTTTGAGGTGAGGCCTAATGTCTTCTGCACTTCAATGGCTGCCGTTGTATCTTGTCTGCGTGGGGAAGGCGAAGGGCTTAGAGGTTCTTAGAAGGTGGTCCGACACGGGACAGTGTGAGAACTCTGGCCCAGGCAGGGACCACAAACACCAGCTCAAAGCTCTTAAGCGCACAGAGGGGACAAATAAAAGGATTTGAGCTTGTTTTTGGGGGGTGAAGGAGCTGAAAAGCTATCTTTCATAATCCTTCTGAAAATAAGCCTTTGAAATGCATGATCGGGGTTGAGCTTTGCTCTTTGGTCTGTGTTGCACCTGGGTACGAGAGTGGAAACTGTGGAAAGTCAGTAACCTTGCGAGGAGCCACAGGGAAGCGGCGGTCCAGAACTCTAGTTAACGTCATGTACGTCGCTGACCAGCTTCTCACCAAACATTTACATGTGCTGGAATGCACTCAATGATCAGAAGCAACGACCACAAACATAACGAAGCTTAAAAAAGGCAGTTGTTCAAATGCGGAATAAATAGCTTTTCCAACATGTTATAAAATACTATATTGCTATTTGAGTAACAATGCAACTTTACAGTTAAGCAAACTCATTTTAAAATATTATCTCGACTTGGAAAACTAGTTTTTAAACAGTTTCCCAACAATGAACAAAAAAATATATATAAATGTACTCACCCCCTTTTGAAAGAGAAATCCAAGAGAAATAAGAGAGAGACAGACAGAGAGAGAAATTCATTAATGAACAAAATTACACTGACAAAATCAAACAAAGGGAAATTATCTTTCAAGACTTGAACTTTGTGTATACTCTAAAACCAGTCACGTTTGGAAACATCTGCTCCTTTAATAGGAATTATTTTTACATTTGACAATTCAGAAGATCAGTGAAGTCAATAAAACTATCAAATATCACCAAGTGGAAGGTTATTATTTAGTGATTTAGTAATTATGTCACTCAATGTCACAAGCGCCATATTTTTTTTTACTTTTTTTAATATATATTTTAAATATAATAAAATAAAAAATATATAATAAATATAAAAAAATATAATAAAACGTTTTTTATATGATTTAACATTTAAAAACATTTGAATGATTTATTAATTTATTTCTATTACTATAATTGTAGTTTATTAACATAATTTATCATTTAATAATTTAACACATAATTTAATTGATACAATAAAAATTAATAATCCTTCTTTTTTAAATATCATGAGAAATATTAATTTAGTTATGTCCAAACTTATACTGTAATTGTAGTGTTGTATGATTGGTTGCAAACTTACTGAGGTGAAGTCCTATTTTGTTCCGAGCATGTGAAAAGACCAAGAAACATGAATTATTAAAACTGAGATTATGAGACGCATGCATTCAAATTACATTTAGGCGGAGAGGGACACATTATGCGACACAAGGCACTTAATGCGAGTAAATACTGCCGATTTCTACCTTTTTATTGGCCAGAGAGGAGTCTTGCTTCAGGAGCTGAGTGAGGTGAGACAGCTTGCCACTCGCTGCAGAGAAGATCCACTCTTTCTCAAGAGGATCAAGCTATCAAGGAAACAAACATAACTCATATTACACTGAAATCGATTTTTTTAATTGAGTATCTCACTCATAGCTACTTACAATTACAATACTACTGTAAGTCTGGGGTCTGTAAAATATTTTTGAAGTATGTCCTTCACCAAGGCTATATTTATTTGATCGAAGACAGTTAAACAGTAATTTTGTCAATGATCAGAAGTTCTCTTTTTTCATATATATATACACTATATTACCAAAAGTATTCGCTCACCTGCCTTTACTCATTCTATGAACTGAAGTGCCATCC
>JAUMHR010000084.1:16017220-16032458 GCA_032361145.1 Enteromius fasciolatus
AGGGGCGGGGTCAGCGGAGCTTGTGAAGATTTAAAGGGGAAGTACACAGAACAGAGTGATTTCTAAAGAGCTGTTTTCGACAGGGTAAAACGAGCGTTTTTTACTCTATCTTTGAGAAATTTTAAAACAAACTAGACCCTAAAGAATCTTAGCTAGTGAATAATTGGCTTTGTATTACACCTTTAACTTTAAACCGTTGCTTATTACCAAGGCCATAATCCATAATAACACTTAATGACACAAAGCCCATCCCATGTTGTCCTCTCACATTAAAATCCACAGACATAACTTGTTTTGGAATGTTTTAACTGTTTGGACTACTTTTTAACTTTTCTTGATCAGTGCATATTTCCCTCCTGATTTAGGTGAGATGACTTCATGGAGAAAGCAGTATTATGAATAAAGGACTGGAATGTTAAAAGCTTCTTAATTATGTTTTTCTTATTACAAACATGCTTCACAAGACATTAAATGATAGACTTGAGCTATGTGGATTGCTTGTGGATTATTGTGATGTTTTTATCAGAGGTTTGGACTCTCATATAGACGGCACCCATCCATTAGTGAGCAAGTGATGTAACTCTACATTTCTCCAAATGTGTTCTGATGAAGAAATTGACCCATCTACATCTCAAATGGCCTGAATTTTCATTTTTGGGGGATCTATTCATTTAGTACTGATCTATAATGAGTAACACTTAACTATTATGATCAATAATCACTCACATGATCTGTATGGGTCGGTTCCGGTGCCTCTGTGACTGTAATCATGGGTGAGCACCAGGCCACTAGTGCTGGTTTCTGAGCTATTGGGTTAGGGTTCTGCACTGGATTGGAGACCCGGAGATCATTGTGTGGGTTCGTATGAACCAGCTTGATTGATTCTCCTCCCTTTCTAGCTCCAGACTCTCGCTCTTGTATCTGCTGTCTATACTTCTTCTTAAGGACAAGATATTTCTCCCCCTGAAATGAAAAAAGAACCATTACATTCATGCTGTTACTTTAAAAAAATGTATAAATAATGACTACAAATATACTAACATTCTATCGCAATTATTTAAACATAAGTGTTTTTTATTTATCATAGAAGCACTCGAATGATTTCCAAAGCATCATGTGACACTGAAGACGAAGATGCTGAAAATTCAGCTTTGCATCACAGAAATAAATGACATTTTAAAATATTCAAATAGAAATTATAATACATTTTCACAATATTTTGCTGTATTTTTATCATCAAATAAATGCACTCTTTGGGAGTATATAAGGAGACACCCTTACGGAGTTTCCTTATGAATGGTAGAGTATGGCTGGTAAACAATGGATTACAGTTGAGAACAGACTGAAAGTGATCTCATCCGGGGGAAAGTACACATGTGGGACAATGATCCAAGATCATAAGGGTGTGGTGTACAGTGTAGTATTAATGTGAGAAAGCGTAGACTATCCCACTCACTGAGTAAATAATGTATCACTGTGGGAATGGAGTCCTCCGCGACTACTCTTCGGGGACAGGGAATAAAATGTGATCGTATTACACAGGCAAGAATGCCTTAATCATTATATAATTGGACTGATGGAGGAGTTGATTAGTTTAAACTGTGTGCTAATGCTTAGACAAATCATGTACTCACACTCTCAGATTTCACCACCGCAATTCGATCAATGATGAGTTTGAACTCTTCTCTGTATTTGGCTAGAGGGAAAGAAAAGAGGTTAAAGTGTCACGAGTATGTGCTTGCAAACAATTCTCCCAGGCATGTTTTACTAATTTATCTGAGGAGAAAGGTTATTCGTAAAATATGACCTTGCATTTGTTCTTTTCCTTTGTAAATCTACACTCAGCATCAGAAAAAAAATATAAGCATGCAAGAGGCTACAGTTAAAACCTGTATGGCTTTCTTCTGTTGAACACAAAATTAGTTACATTACACAGTTTTCTTTTGCGTTTCATTGAAAAAAGAAAGTCACACAGGATTGGACGGTGATGAGGGTGAGCAAAAGATGACAGACATTCTGTTTTGTTTTGTTTTTCCTCCATCACAACATATTTGAAAAAAAGTAGTATAATTCGTTCAACACCGGATTCTCTGCAGTGAATGGGTGCCGTCAGAATGAGAGTCCAAACAGCTGATAAAAACATCACAAAGTTATGACTACAGTTCATAATCAATAACAATGCTTCCTCTAGTAAACGTGTCCATCTCTTGTTGTCCTCTGTATGCGTTTAGTTCTGTTTCAGACCTGCTGGATCTGTGCATATGTCTCTCCTTATTCAGACAAGACAACCTCTTGACTGGAGAAAGCAATATTATGGATAGAGGACTAGCTGGAAGCAAAAGTCTTACAAATATGCAGCTTTTCACTTGTTCGGACTCTCGTTCTGACGGCACCCATTCACTGCAGAGCATCCATTGATGAGTAAGTGATGTAATGCTACATTTCTTCAAATATGTTGCGATGAAAACAACTCCTCTTCATCTCAGATGCCCTAAGAGTACATTTTCAGCATTTTTGGTGAATTATTTATTTAAAAACAACATTTTATGATTTGAGATTTTTTTTCTGATTGCATGTTTTGGACTGGAAAGATTAGCTGTGTAACGTTCGGCACAAACAGTGGACTCTGATTCCTGGACTGTGGAAGTTTGTGATGTTGTGCAACATCCCTTCAGCACATACTGACTGCAGCAGGGAGAAAACAGAAACTGGCTCCAGTTACAAGAATAGAAAATGATTAAATGACAGAGAGGGAGGAGAGCGCCACAAACAAATCCATCATTACATATCCCTTTCAACAACCATTCCCAATGGGTTTATAGAGTCTCATTTAGATCCCAAGAAGATGTTTTTCCTTTTTCAATTTTATTCCATCGTTCCAAGAAGAATATTTTTTCCTTTATTTGTATGAATTCTGTGCATCTGCTCTCATGGAGTTTGGTAAAAGATTCAATAAAAGACTCATCAGAATAATATAAATGGGTCATGAATGAGTCATTAAAAGAACCGACTCATAAGAGTCATTTGTTCATGAATCAGACTACACAGATGGTGCTAATATACTGACATATAATAAACTAGTTTTTAATGTGAAATATGCATTTCTATGGAACTTGATGTTCAGAAAGTGAGGCGTTATTCAGTAGCCACTCTGAGTTCATTAAATTCAGAAGTTTGACTCAGACAGGTAAGTGCCAGTTCTAGAATGAGTCATTAAAAGAATCAACTCATAAGAGTCATTTGTTCATGAATCAGACTACACAGGTGGTGATTGTTTGTTTTTACATGCACAGCAGACCATGAGCAGAGGGACTTCAGGAAACACTGCAGTAATGCGTCATGCCAGAAATATGTAAACACAAGATATGAACACCATGAACGGAATCGGAGAATGTGCATGTTTCATATTTCTGACATGGCATGAATGCACCATCATTTTACGTGAACCGCTAACTTCCCCTCTGAGGTGATTCACAACCCACAAAAACGCTGCTCTAGTTCTAGCTCTGTTGACTTTTTGTATCACACAAAGGCTTTTGTTCGCAGAAGCTGTTTTACTCGATCGTAGCTGTATTTCTGTAAAATAGTTATTTTGTTGCCATGGAAACGGGTGCATTCTAATGCTAGAATGCCAGCCACTTTGTTGAAGGTCATCATGTAAGCTTGTTCTGAAGTATTCATCTGTTTAATATTAATATGCATATAAAACAAATATCTCATAACAAATTTTAAGTCTAATTCTTAAGTCTAAGTCCATGCTTTCTTTTACCACTGAACCCTAAATTTATTCGCTCTCCCACAAGGTGTCAATAAAAATCGGATATTAATCAATACTTTATACAGTATTATTGCATTTATTCATTTAGTCTAACCTTATTTTATTAATTTTAACATTTCTACTGCTCTTTTTGTGAGGAAAATATTATATAAATGCTGAAATTATTTTAAAAATATTATTTGTGACATATCATTTTTACATTTTACTCTACTCTGAGTAGTGCAGTATTGCTAGCTATATATTTATTATCATAAATAATTTCATATATTATCATAGGTATTTTAATATATTTTTATTTAGTCTAATTTTGTTTTTAAAATGTGTGTTTTATTTGTTATTTGTTTTAGAATAAATAACAAATAAATAAATGTGTATTTTATTATGTCATTTATTTTTTTATTTAATATATATAATATAAATATAATATATTAAATATATATAAAAAACAAGTACTAAATATTATTAATTAATATTATATTAAATATAGCAAAATGATGAACCAATATGACAAATTGCTGATGAACATGAATGAATAAAATGTTACTTACATGACAATAAAACATACATACAACAATTATTTCCCAGAATCCCATTTGTTATATGAAATATACTTCACTTTTAACTTTCAAAAACACGACTCCTTCATATTCTGATATATCAAGGGTTAACAATGAGAACAGCTTAAACTGGACTGTGCCAAACAGTCAAAATATATCAGGACTAGGATCTTTAAATAGAGAATGTACCCTACACAACCTTTCCGTTTTCCTGCCAAGGGAAGAGACAGGGATGACATTGCACCACAGCATCCACCACAACAGGAAACCTTAAGGGAAGTCAACACTTAACAGTTGCAGCAAGCAGCATTCCTGTCATGCTGCTGAGAGGCACACAGTTTAGATTTCTGAGCAAATTTATTAGCCAGTGCTTGCCAACTACATGAGGACTCAATGTTCCCACACAGAATATAGCAACTGCCCGAGATCCCATCAAAACCACCATCCTAAAAAGGACTGGAATCATTAGAATCCAGAATTAGAGCATGTCATGCAGGCTGCTGCGGTAATCAAGAATAATTATGATAATTGGTTCGCTATGTCAGATGGTAACAGATTTTAAAAAACCTCTGTACACAACTGTACCGGCACAGCTGGACGAGGCATTATAAGCCATTACGGATAATTGTTACATGTGACACATGTATGTAAGATTAAATGCAACATCATCTAATATAATTACAATTTAAATGGCTTATGAGAACATCGCATTTTTTTTTTATTTGGCCCACTTTGCTGCAGCCATCTTTGCCGACACGCTATGCCATTTTTACATTAATATTTAATGTTCATAAAACAATAGTTTTCGGTGACAGATGGGAATTTAAGCCATATTGAGAACGTCATTTAAAAAAAATGTTGTCAGCATTAACAAAATACATCTCTGACCGTGTTAATTTGCTCAGAAACACTCCAATATCAATCAGATTGTGGTCATATTCTGCTTTAAGCTAGAAAAAGAGTCTCTTCCTTGTGCTAAATATAATAGTTTAACTTTACACAACTTTCTATAGGCCTATCTCAGATTTACCATTGTTCATATTCTTATTTATAGAATTTGTATACTGTATCAGCTTACTCTGGTTATTATGGCAATCAGTTTAGTGCATTACACATAAGTACTGGAATATGAGTCAAGCTGTAAACAACACAGTAAGTGAATATTGTATTTAAAACTCCACTGCCATGGTTTGGGAATGTGGAGGCCCTTCCTGAGGGAGCAGAGGAAATGACATGTGTAACTCTATCTGTGGGTAGCTTTCTAATCTAAAGCAGATGTTTGCCACTTACTTTAGAGTTAGTTTTAAAAAACTAAATCAGCAAAGCGATTTTTTTAAACAGTATTTTAGAGTTAAAAATGACAGAATGTGCTAGCATAGGTTCACACGTGCGTCAGTTGCGTCTCAAGCGTTGCGTTTGCGCGTCAAATTAATGAAAAATATATTTTATTAAAGTGATTTACCAAAACTAGTCTCGAGAAACCCCTCCTCACACCTAATTTCTAAACGCAAAACGCGTCTGGTGCGCGTCGCGTCAAGCTTGCAGTGAAGACGTTAAAGCGAGCGCGAATGTGAAAAAATGTCATATTCTCATTTACTCACCACGTAGTTGCAAATCGCTATGGTTTATAAAATGCTTATATGTTTTGGACAGATCTGAATTTTTGACTTTTCCTCCCGAGGAGCAGATGTAATCCAGTAAGGACGCTTCACTGAGCTCGCCCATCTCTGCGAGGAACTGAACACAACACACAGTTCACGACAGATGTGATGGAGTCGTGACGGGCTCTTCTCGAAGATGCTGGAGCATGGCTTTGCTGGAAGCCTAGCTAATTACTGAAGAAGAAAAGTGTACACTGACTGGCCAAGTTCACTCCACCCTTATTTGCAAACAGAACCTCCTACAGTTAACCCTTTATGCCCCGAAGACTGAGAATTAATGAAGGATCAATCATTTTATTTGCATCTTATAGTGACAGAACCATCTCTATAAAC
Organism: Enteromius fasciolatus; assembly: GCA_032361145.1. Classification (NCBI taxonomy): domain Eukaryota; kingdom Metazoa; phylum Chordata; class Actinopteri; order Cypriniformes; family Cyprinidae; genus Enteromius; species Enteromius fasciolatus. The sequence goes on from JAUMHR010000084.1 coordinate 16,023,550, forward strand.
ACTCTTTATACACGAAATAAACAATATAGGATTTTAGATACAGACGAAAGTATTTCGAAACATATAGTAGCACATTAAGGCTAGAGTTTTTATGAAAATATCTAAAATATCTTATATATACAATAAACGTAATATAAAAAGGAAATATAAAACACGTGTTATGGAATGCTACATTTTAAATGGTCATTCTTTTTTATTTAGCTGTTTTATTAAGTATTACATAGACTATAAAATTAAATTCAATAAAATTATTTTTACATTTTATATATAATTGTCTCTTTCTGGCGTGTGCCAATTATTAGATTTAAATTTGGATAAAATTAATTATGAAATAAAAGCAAAATATATACAATAAAAGTACATAAAACATGTTACATTTTAGATTGAAAAGTTTTTTTATTTAGCTGCTTTCTAAAGAATTATGTAGGCTATATAATAAAATTCTAATGTTATATAATAATATTATAATAAAATATAATTCTATAAAATATATATATATATAGAATGCAAGTAATCAAGCAATGAAAAGCATATGAAATGTTGCAGCTCTGTCAGCTAGCAGATTCCACTGTGATTCCAAACTTACCCCATATAATTTAAAACTATGAGCTGTTATTGGGGCATGTTGTCACAGAAGAAAGGCCTTTCTTTTGATGTAAATGGTCAATAGCTTTTTGTGACCGAAGTCTGAAGACTGCTGATACACAGAGCTGTACAATGAACTATAGGTCTTATTGTCGGTCGAACTGGAGCATTCCCAAGGTGAGCTTTTCTGTTAATGTTTAATGACTGGAAGAGAAGGGACATTTCCAGAGGTCAGCATTCTCTACTGGACACTCATTCGGCTGATGACAGCTAGTCACATGCTTTACCATTAGTCAGTTGCACTTATTTAGATACTGTGTGTTTGAATTAAATAAACTGATATGAATTTGGGTTAATAATCAAACACAAATAGACTAGTGACAAGTAACTTGCTCAGTCAGATGCCTGTACTCTTTCTTTATTTGCATTTAGAACACAAAATAACTGAATATTTCTTTTACTTCGGCCTCAGAGATTTATCATCTGGTAATCTGAAGGTATGAACTACAGTACACCAGATGAATTGCAAAAATGGTGGTAAATGCAACCCGTTTACATCACGACTCTACCTCTCTTCTCACTAGCAGCGTCTGGCATTTCCAAATGGATTTCTATTTAATTAAGTAATATGCTTGTCATTTCATTTTCATGTGCATTAACCCCCTCAAAAATACAATACTGGAATGACAATAAGCTCCTTAAGGCTGATACAATAACAGTAATCTCTGTAAAGTTGTTTTTATGAACCGTGCCGTATGGTCACTTTCATTTTTCAAAACACCTAAGTAATGATTATGAGCTCGCAGACATATGTTCTGTCTAATGGGACACAATCAGAACAGAAAAACAGCTTAAATATTAAGACAAGCAAAAAAAATGAAATAGAAAACTCAGGCCTGGTTGTTTACGGCATTTAAATTATGTTCTTATTATGAATAATCATTCTCTATATTCATTATATATTTATCTTTATTATATATAGTGACATAAAAATCGACTAAAAGACTAAATAAAACAAATCATAATAAGAAAAATACTAATATTATTATTCATGGTCATCATCATAATCTGAAATTATCATTATTATTATTTTACAGAATATATCTTTGGCTTGCTTATTTATTAATTGTAAAAAATAATTATGATACTAAAACAATTAAAAAATAATTAAAGTGAAATAATAAGAATATGAGAAGAAATAAAAATTGAACATGGAAGTAATTTATTTATTTAACAATAAAAAACACCAGAATATTCTAATTTCCTTCTGAATTATGTTTTATTTTTATTATTATTTTATTTATATTTATTTTTATTATAATTATTTTATTTGTGGCCAAAATTACAATCAATGCATCAAGAATAAGAGTAAGTTAATTTTTTTATTAATTATTTGTGGTGCTTTAATTATTTATGTTTTAATATTTAGATATTAGATAGATAATATATCAATACTGTATTTTATTTGTGGTAACAAAATTATGACAATGGAATGATAAAAATCATAACAACAACAACAACTGTTCCTCCATCTGATGTAGAGAGATATCAAACCTCAAACCAGATTTCCATGTCTCTTCTTTGGATCCGTACACAATATTCCATGTTAACCTGATAAAAACCACTGTGCCTAATGAGGCCAGATGTTGCCTGGCAGCTTTAGTGACAATACAAAGGTCAAAGAGGAGCTGTTCTCATGGTGAGTCTCTCCATATGGCCGGCGCTTGTCGCACAGCCTAGTAAACCTCAGCTCTCGTGTACATTCCTCTTTCTCATACAAACACAACCTAAATCCAATCACCTCTAAAAGAGCACGATGTTGATTAAAGAGAACTCGGAGAGCGGTGTTCACACACGTCACGAGTGCAGACACCGGCGAGCTTACAGAGGGATTGTTTGACAGACAATGGCGTCTACCTGCTCTTAATCCTAGAGCTGCAGAGAGTGCTGGGATTGGTGGCATTTAATAAAGCAAAGTGCTCTTGTAATCTGGATTTGCCAAAGTGCCCTTTTGTGTTAATCAGACAATTTTTACAGGATGCTTTATGACATCTGTCACAAGGAGAAGCCAGTTCATGATCGTTTGTGTCTGATGTGGTGACAGACGTACAGTACAGTGTCAGTCAAAATAATCAAATTAATTGGACAAAAATCTTTACGTCAATTTGTTATTGAGTTGTCATATATTTTTTAATATATGGCTTCCTGCATCAGTAATGATAATGAAATATATATATTGCCTTTTTACTACATTTTTACTTTATTTTAATTTTTATTATTACAAAACATTACCATCACTTGTATATTATAATCAAAATGTATATTATAATGAAAATTTAGGCCTATATATATTTAGGTTAAAGTTCTAATCATTTTGTTGCATTTTGTCCTTTTTACCATTGATTTTAGAATTATAATTATTATTTTAGCGTTATGTTATTTTAGTAAAAACTACAATATAGACTTGTCAGCTAGCTGGAATTTATCTTTTTTTTTTAGTTAATTCAATTTTAATTTTAGTTTATTTTCAATAACACTTCAACAAGCAATTATTTTTTTTTACATGGTTTTAACCTTGTTTTTTGTAGAAACCATGATTGACTTTTTGCCCACAATTCATTGATTAACAGAAAGTCCAAAGGAATGGGATTTATTAAAAAAATTTAATGTCACTATTATTTATCAAATTAATGCATCCTTGCTGAGTAATGCATTATTTCTAATACACACACACATATATACATATATATATATATATATATATACATATATATATATATAAATCACTATACCATGATACTGTACCACAAGGTGTGTATGAAGATACACACACACACACACAAACAGAGCAGCTAATCGACTCAGGTTGTGTAATTACTTTTGGTCACAGCGTAAAGCTGCATTTTTATAATTAAAGTCCAGTGTATCAGCGATGAAGCATAATAAACTACTTCTAAAATGGAGGATTACATTGATAAACCCCAGAAGGCCAGATGTGGGAATCGGGGGGGAGGTCGGGCAGGATCCGGCAAATCTAGGATGGGATTAATGCAGAAAATCCCATGGGCCGGAACGCTGCCTTTTCCATGAGGATTAGGGTCTTGTGTGGAGTCAACATGCTGTAATCCATAGATTAGCTGATATAATCATCTGTAAATACACCTTGGCCCGCACACATCCCAGAATGCCAAGCACTGCCATGCACAGAGTTTAGGCCAGCCCAGAAAGATCTGATTGCATGAAATCTGACTGATCAGATATACATTATTCATCTGATGAAAGCATTTGAGGGTAAATGCAAGAGGAGGCCGTAAACGGTTTAACATCCGTCACATGTAAATACACAGCCGAGCATCTCAGCTTGTGTTTATGTTTCTGTAAAACATATTCAGTGAGACAGATGAATCAAAGCCGATCTGTGTTTGATTACATACTGTAAAATCAGATTTAGCAGTTGTAGCTGAATTTAGATCAGTGGAAGATCTTTCTAGATTACACTTTCTAATGTTTGACTGTGTTTCTGGAAAAACCTGAAACCCAGTAACACTAAGATGAGTATCCCATTAGGGCTTAAATAGTGCTGGAGTAAAGTAAGTTTAGCAAATATACTGTGAAACTGAACGAGAATATTAAAAGCTAAAGTAACATTAGTTTTCTTATGCAGAACAAGTTTAATGAATCAGCGTTGCTTTGATTCTTATCTTTGACTCCGTAGTACTTCAGTACTCCCTCTAGTGCTCACAGTGAGAAATTACTTCTGTCTGACAGTTTTAGGGTGTACTATGCCAGGTGTAACGATGCAATAGTGCATAGTGTAAAATATTATATTGTTCATATATTATTTATATTACCTATTGCATCACATATGTTTGTTAATATGTGGCGTTTTGCAGCAGAACAACGTTTTAGAAGCATATTTTACTTACAGCTGCAGTCTGTAACTTTTGGCGCTCTACTGCGTGAGTTTTGCGGAAGAACATTGTAGCCGGAGCTACTACTGTTTACGTCCGCGGCGAATCACGCAGGTACTGGGTTACTCCGCAGCGGTACCTACCTACCCAAACCAGTCTAAATAGTCCAAATTTAAACGCTTATAGGTGTACCGTTGGTAATTAGGACGAGCCATGGATTACTGGTGACTGTAGTTGAAATACAAAAGTTTTTATAACAACATTTTTAATGTATTTACAAATCCCCCCTCAAGTCACTATAGTACTGTACAGCAGTTCTCATTTTTCCTATTTATTTACGTTGTGTTCAGCCTACACCCCCTTATTTCTGCACCACATTAATATGATCTATCTATAATAGTCTCGCTCTCTCTTTTTCTTAGAGGTCAAAAGTCATATCAAACTCTGTGAATACTGAAAGAGGTCTTTTATTTTGAAAGACATTTAAGGAACACTCCCTCACATGGGAAAACAAGGTTATTTTGGTTCTTAGCAGATTTCAAAATGAATACAACAAATGACAATGAACAAATTAAGACAACAAAACAAAACAAAAAATACAACCGTGAAGTGAAATGATACTATTATAGACCATATTATATATATATATGCAAGCTCAATAAATATGACAAACACAAAAAGCCTAATCGGTAAACACATAATACACCAATATTTACTTTGGGCAGGGTGATTCTTTTGTTTCTTTCTTTCAAAAAGGTAGCTCAGAAGGACTTGGTTTAGTTTAAGCACCAGCTAGTTTCAACCTTTCGGGTAACAGCAGTATTGGCAAAATCATTAATTACCAAACCCCCCTAACATGAGCTTCCACTTAAACCAAACACCCTATTCAGTGTCAGATGGTCTCTTATAAGTGCTCATCTAGTGTCAGGCCATGCTTCCTGAATCCTTATACGTTATAAACCAAAATTCAGGGTGTTTTTTCAGTCTGTTTGCCACATCTGATAATACCACATCTGCTGAAGCATTTCATTTAATATTTATGCATTTATGAATCCAACATACACAACACAATATACAGTAAGGTCTTCTATGTACTCATGTATAACTTATATAAACCACGTCAACCCAAAGATTTAATAGCATAAGCAGTTGCATGACAGAAATATTCCTGTCATATAAACATAACACTGGTCCTAAAGTAATCCGTAACGTGCTATAGTTACTCAAGTTATCTGAAGTCAAACAGTGATTTGGTTTAGGTTGAGATCTCACTCAGTCAAACACAAATGTGTGAATTTGCACACTTTCTCATTCATAAACACACACACAGTCACATACAGCAGTGCATGAATCGAATCGTCATCTTCGTCAGATCAGAAATACTCTTAGAATGCAAACAGGGCAATTAAGGAATCCAAGAGGTGTTTTTTTATTCTCATTTCCACTACTTCCTCAAGTCATGTGACCTGTTAAAACCTCAAACGTCCCACGGTAAGGGCTTCGGTTACACTTTTTCTTTGATCATTTTGCATCTCGCCGAAAGCTTTGACCTCTTTAGAAGTTAGTTGTGTTTTACAAAGTGCAAGGAGTTAATGAGTCTGTGGACGTCCCTCCCGCAGAGAAACGACAGGAAAGCTACACAAGCTGAGGAATCCATGCGACCGGGAGAGAGCAGTCGGAGAGCTCACTGGGTAGAGTGCATTCAGTCTCTTAACGTCGTCCCATAAACGTCTGTGCCAGGAAGATGCTACACTTCTCTGAGGAGAAAGAGGATGACAAGGGTCAGAAGGCTTTTTACAGTTCGTCACAACACAAAAAGTTTCACGGTCTGTACAACAATAAAATCTCATATGATTTTTTTTTTAATATATAAATATGGCTGCAAAATTGCATTAAAAAAAAGTTTGTTTACATACATTTAATTAGGATTAATAATTGCAATAAATAATTAAAATGAAATAAAATATGCAATTCTTTCCAAAGTCTCTTATATAGGTAAACGGGTAATAAAAACATAAATAAATATATAAATCTATGTATTTTTCATAACTATTTTTCTTTTCATTGATAGCTTACCAATACAATTTTTTACCAGCTATATAATAAATACCCTCTTTTATGGTGTAATTGTTTTATATAATATTATATATTTTATAGTATAATTCTGTTATAATATCACAAATATATACACACATACACACATATATATATATATATATATACATATACATATAGACATGTCACTTACGAGGCTGTGAGCGTTGAGTTGAGCACCAGTGTGGTGCGTATCCTGTAGAGTTGGGCCAGTGTGAGTTTTTTGTGCTGCTGGGGTCTCTTACAGCAGCCCGTTCCCTCCAGGCCACCAGGGGGCGAGAGCTCCCCGTCTGATGCGCTGCAGGGAATCAGGTTGTTACCAGCCTCGTGTGCCATTTTGGCTCGTCTCAATGTGTCCAAAAGCATGCCAGAGGGCATGCTGCACGTGAGGCTGTGGCTTTCGTCCGTCTCTGCATCCGTCGGGAGGCACTCGTCTGATTTTGCAGGTTTGAGCTCCGTCAGGCTCCTGCTGAAAGGAGCTTCTAGATGTTTAACCCTCTGTTCCCATGTGTGCCGACTTTCTGTCCGCTCTGTGGCTGCCCGGGCCACACTGTGATTACTGTTATCATGGTGAATGGAGGACAGCAGGTTGTCCTCGGAGCGGGATTTGACGGCGAGTCTCTCTAAAAACGGCAGGCGACACTGGACGGGCGGCCGGCGCCTGGGCTTTAGAGAAAGCGCCACTGAGTTCTGAGATCCGAAGGAGCTTTTGTCTTCCTCATCGTCTTCCTCTTCTGCATGTTCTTGTCTTTCATCTTCTCCCTCGTCACCCGTTGTCTCCTTGTCGTCCTCGGAGTCGTCTTCCTGTACCGGAGCCACTCGACTCTGGGTTTCCACCATGGACTCTGGAGAGAGGGTTCCATAAGCACTGTCCATGGACATGGAACGGCACTGTGGATCCAGGTCCGAGCCTTCCTGACTGTCCGGATAGGGCTCAAAGTCTCGCTGAGAGACATGTTGGGACGGACCGGTATCCTGGTCCAGACAACTACCTAGGTCAGACTGAAGAGTAGAAGGATCCAAAGACGATCCAGACTCATCCATATCCATCACTGACAGGGTTTCTGTGGAGCCATCTGATTGGCTAAGAAAGAGAAACAATAATGTCAGTTTATAATGAAAAAAATAAATAAATAAATAAATAAAAAAACAAAATAAAAAAAATGAAATAAAAAAAAATTAAACAAAAAAAAAACAGGAAAAGGTAGTATAAGAATATAATAATGCATTTTTGATTATTTGCTTATTTTTTTATTTTATAACACTGTCAGTTAATTTTATGTTAAAATTAAAATAAAAGTGCATTAACCAAAAAAATTAAACAGAAAGTATTTCAATATAATATAATATAATATATAACATATTATAATAAACATAATAAACAAATGCATTTATTTATTAGACAGGAACATAAAGGAAAAAAGCAAATGGTAAAAATTATATTACATCATTTTTTTGTAATTGTGTACTTAATATATATATATTAATTACATTATAATAGTTCAAATAAATTGCACTTAAATTATTAATAAAATATAAAAAACAAACAAACAAAATAAATACCTGTTGCTCTGATCTTTGCGTCTAAATGGAGGTGAACTAGCTGCAGAGTTACAGCTGTCCTCGTCTTCCTCCTGATCTTCCTGAAGTCTTTTCTTGAGACAAGCCTTCTGTCTGCGAGCTTCCTCTGACCGTAACCGCTGCAGCTGATTCTAAAATGCATTTACAAGTTAGCTAAATCTGCAAACTTCTCTACTGGGAGAATAATGATGGTTTACAGTATCAGAAGAGTCAAACACGGATCGTTACTGGCAAAGACGGACGGTAGGATTTTACCTGGACATTGCAAATTGCATCAGTCCATCTTCGCCCCTGGGTGGTGCTGTTCGCCTGGAAAGAGTAGGCAGCCACAGCGCTCTTGAACTCATTGAGGTAGATGAGGACAAACGAGCCTAAGACAGGAAAAGCAAAGACAATCATTGTTATTTACTGACACCACACTGTCTGGTTCACCTCCTTTGTCAAATGTATAACCCTCACCTGTGTCTTTGAGTTCTCTGCACACCACATTATGCAGGAGGAGAGGCTGTCGGATCACTTTTACCTTCTCTAAACGCTTCACTGGTTTAGTAATCAGCAGCAGATCAGTGAAAAGGAAGCAGTAAACATCCATCTACACAAGCAAAAACAGATAGGCTACATGTAAAACATGCCAAGCTACAATACTCAAAGAAAGTACTAAAGCTTTGAGGATTCTTAAAGGGATATTTCACTTAAAACTAAAAAAGCCAGTCACCTTCACATCATTTAAAACATGTT
>JAUMHR010000084.1:16163710-16174899 GCA_032361145.1 Enteromius fasciolatus
GATAAAATATATATATTGAGCCAGCATATTGACGCTAAGGGTTTCCTATTTAAAACAACGGAGGACCACTCACGTCGGAATGTGCCTGAAAAGGGGTACCTTAAGGATCGAAACACGACGCAAGAGGGTCTTGACCAAGCCTCAAAATGTGACGAGTTGGAGTGAGACCGTGTTGGTCAAAGCCTTGCTTAACGAAATTTGAATGAAGCAAACATCTTTGCTCTGTTACTATTTGTGAAAATATCTCTCAGGAATTAACTATTTATGATTGAGCCCTCAGGGAATTTGATCTGGCACAGTGTGTGTTTAGAAGTAATAATGCAGAATCCAGCACTGCTGTTCAAGGGAAGAGAACAGTGCTGCTGAGGAATACAAATGCAAGTCTCTCTCTCTTTATCTCCCGTTTTTAAACGCTCACACACACACCTGAAACAGGGCTGTCATCCTTTTTATCGCTCTCTCTCTCACTGTATGCCTCAAAGATGGCTCATTGATCCTGTATGTCCCGGCCCAGCACACCTTGCTCCCCTCTGTGCCTCCAGGGGAGACTATTAACACTTTCATTGAGGCTTATAGGAGAGAAGTAACACCCTTTGCTCCCATTATTCTGTCACTCTCACACTCGAACACACACTCCCATTTTCTAACAGTCAGAGAGATAGAAGTGAGATTACACTTACAGAATCCCAGGGCAAAATAGTGTCTATCACTAAATGTCCAGTATGGGATGTCAATCTATCATATACCTGTACACATAAATACTACTGTTCAAAAGGGGTCAGATGTTTTCACTTTTGAATAATATAAAACACACACACAATCAATATTAGCACAGTCACAGGTATTTATTGCAAAAACTGACTATAAGCAGTAAAAAAAAAAAAGCATTACAAATATGTTGTGTTGCATTTCAAGTCCTTCTGAAGCCATACAATGTCTTTATGCGAAGAAGAGAGTAAAATACAAGGTTTTAATCGCTGGAATTATCCCGCTCCATTAACACGTTCACATCTTATTCAAAAGAAACTCTCATCCTGTAGAATGATGCAAATTGATCACCAGACACACAAGAGCCAATAAGATTTCACAACAGCATGACGCGATCGGTCACGAGACACGCGAGAGCCAATAGAATTTTACAACCAAGGCTGATGTAAGGATTCTCCTGGTGGCATTTTTTGAATTTGCGCAAAGCAGCAGCTTCACCACAGATGAGTCACGGTGGACGGAGAGATGATCGCATTCTCTCACAAATCAACCCTTTTGCCTTGGAAGAACTAGAATATTAATCCTTTTTAATAAATAATGTCGGTAGTTGTGTCTGCCGGTTTATCTAAAACGTTGGGGTTGCTTTTCAGTGTAAATGGAGCAAAATAGAGATTTTGGAAAAGGATGGCATGGCTGCCCAAATTCTCTCTGTGTATACTTGACGACCGCCTAAACATCATATGCGTTGTTGTAACCATAGATAAGTGCTTGTAGATCCCTCATTCAACCGCTTCATCAACCGGGCATCTGACAATACATAGCTTTACCTGCATGAATGGTCATGTGACATGTTTCTGAAAGGCAGCAAAAACGCTAGTGTAAACGTGGATCGCTTTCATTCTAAAATGTGGTTTTAAAACACACTAGTGTAAAGGGGGCCTTATTATAGCCTATGATATGTGCACTACATTTGAAGTCACACAATAACTGTTTTTGTGTTCCAAAGAGAAAATAACAGCATATTGGTCTGGATTCAGACACGAATCAGGTAAATTAAATGACAGATGTTTTATAGAAAAATTTGAAAAACTGGTTTGTATTTGCAGATCAATCCAGATGTATACATTATGAAAAGGATATGTATGAAAATAATGCTTGTGCAATGCATGCCTCACAATAATGTTAAACGTGGGTTCCTCCCATAATGCACCTTTTCTGACTGTAGTTGTTGTTTCATGCAAATGTCCTTTTCTCTCTGCCTTGTTAATGCTTGTTGACAAAAGCACACATTTCAGTCAGACCATCTACAAGACCTGCAAAAATATCTATAAGATGAAAACCCACATTACCCCGTCATAAATTAATTTCAAGAATTTACTGTATGTACGGAAAATTCACAGAAAATCTCACAAAGGGCACGGGATGAGTTAACCTAAGCCTTAACCTAGGCATAAGCAATAGCAATAGTGATGTCTGTCCTAGCAAGCACCACTAATGACGTGCTTGTCCTTTTGTCCGTTATAATCAGCTATGCACTGAAAGGCTGTTGAAGGCTCTTCTGGCTGATTTCATGTCAAGCTGAAAGCTCTGTGCTGCCTGTCCAGGTGTTTTATGCTCACTTCCTGTACAATTCAATCGGCTGATTAATAGCCTCGCTTTGACGGAAAAGCTAAATGCCCTTCAGACGAAATCAGTTCCTTCCACAGCCCACTCACAGGCTGTCAATGGACTTTTTTTTCCCTTTTCTGCGAAATAAGTATTTTTAAGCAGGGAATAATGATCTTTTAAAATAGAGCCTGTGAATCAGCAGTCTGCATTTACAAATGCGCTCAATCTGTTGAAACAAATAGAAAACTGGGGCTCCAAAAATTCATAATTAATATAAGCAAACATTTTATTATACAACATTTGGCAATTTTTCACACTGACAGTGTCCCATTGTGCAGAAAAAGATGAAAGTAGTAGAAAAAAATCACCATTTTCCCCAATCAGTTTCCAGAAGATTAATACGATGAGCTGAAATTACAAAAACACATGCCAGAGTTGACAGATGGGAGCTACGACCTTCACGTGAGCGGCATAAAAATGGGTTTTTATGACTACCATATTACACCAACACATATTCAGCATGAATTACAGTTTGTATAAATACAAGATACATTGCTGCCATTTGGTCCCAGACAAATCACAGTGTAAAACAGATACCTTTTATAAACGTTTAAAAGGCTCATCTCAAACGTCACAGGTGATGCCTTCATTTGTTATGCATTACTCATTTGCAGAGCTATGACGAATGGTAGCAGTAAACATGTCAAGTCAATGGCTCTATTCCTAAGTTATGGTTTAATTCATTAGTGCTGCTCCCAATGCCAATAAACCGGCATTAACCGCATCCCTTTGAAGCTGAGGTCACCGGGGGACAGTTATGAACCATCTGGTCATACCAAAAGTCACATTTTAAGGTACCTTCTCATAGTCCGTCAGTCTAAAGCACTTGGCACATACTCAAAAAAATCACTCTGTGCCATGAGTACAAGATGAATGCTTTATTGTCTTTGGGTGTGCGGTTTAAGCTTTGTTCGATGTCGGGGGTAGATAAAGGCTTTTCGGTGTAAGCTCTCGACCAACTCTGGATGATTGGTGTACCTGCAGTCTTCCTTTTATTGTGCTTCTTCTGGCTTCTCCTCTCCATGCAGCTCATGTAACGCTTCCTTGTCAGAATCACGGCTACCAATACTCCTTATCCCGAGTTTCAGAGGGCTGCTTCACGGTGCATCGTTGGACGTACCAGACAGAGTGGGTTTGGCGGGAAAGGCGACAGGACGGAGGCTCAGTGGTGAGGACATTAAACTGTATCCATGTGATGTCACACCAGAGTGCTGATAGTCATCTGTGCTTCATCCCAGCTGGTAATCGAAACCTCATCCAGTCTATTTACAATCTTCCCCAGGTCTTTCTCTGGAGGAGAAGGAGGACTGGGAGTGCTGGCATTTTTCGTGTTGGGGGATTCGGCATCCCTCGACCCGTCCTCTTCATCCTCCTCTTCCTCAGTAATCGAGAACAGCCGTGTGGCGCTTCCAGGTTTTTCTGCAGGTGGCTGGTAGTGGCACTGACCGTTCAGGAATCTCCGAAGAGGCATAAGAGGCACTATGTCCTCACCCAAGAGCTGCTGCTGGCAATGGCGGAAGTCAGATTGCCGCTTTAGTCGCTTGAACTCCATAAACGCCGACGTTGAGTTTTGGTACAAGCTGAGCGCTAATGCTCGGGACTTTTCCGCCTTCGCCAACAGGACAGCGTGGCATCTTAGCACCACCGCTTTATTCTTCACCTGATGTCTGTAAACCCACGCAAAGATCTTTGGCCGGAAGGGGTCAGCTGTGCAGTATGTGATACGGTTGAGGGAATAGAGGTGGACGGGCTTCTTTTTGCCACCTTTATCCACCCCCATGCGGATGCCGTGCGGCCCGATGGTGAGCTTCATCTTGGCGCTCTGTTCGCCATAGTTGCTGCGAGTCCAGATCTTAGCCACCGCCTCCTGCGTGCAATCCTCGCCTTTAGCCATGATGGTGACCGCGCTGCCAAGGTAACGCACATTGTAGGTGGGTTCCTCTTTGTTGAGCTCCACTTTCTGGCGTTTGCTGTGGAAAACGCTACCCAGCCAGTGAAACGGACAGTCGGGAACGAGGTCCGGACAGGAGTGGAGCAAAGTCGAAAGCAGGGAATGATAAGTCAGTCCGGCTCCAAGACTTTTCGGCTTGCTTTTGGACTCATTCTCCACCAGCACAAACTTGCTCCTTTTCCAGGGCAGCATGATCCAGGCGAAAAGAGGAAAGGATTCAGCGCTCTCCCCCAACCAGCAATGAAGAGTGTTCTGGTGTGTGTGTTTCAGAGAAGCGCAGCAGAGGAAACTGCTCTGGCACTCGCTGACGAGAGACTGAAAACAGAGGCTCAGCTGCTCTGCTCGCTCCTCCTTCCTCCTCCTCCCGCATCTCTGAGTGCTGATCAGCGCTGGGCTCGAAGCCTTGGCGGTCTTAATTTAACTCCTTCAAACCCCTCACTGTTTCACCTGACGGTGTGTTGTGCCGACTCTGACCACTGACCCTGAGGCAGAAGAAGAGGGTTCATGCTTGTGTCAGAGTGCCTTATGAGAATGCTTTAACCTGCAGGGAGTCATTTCTACCGTCTGCGTACTAATTTATTTTATTCAGCCTCTGGAAAAACTCCAGGAAAGGACTTTACGTAACGGCTGAATGAAAGAAGGTGCTAGAACAAGCACGTTAACGTGGTTATTAAATGTCCAGTGGAGCAGGTGCGTAGGCTGCAAATCCTGAAACGACTGGAGAGACATTTGCTTCTTGACATTTGAACATGTTCGCAATTGAAAAGCTGAATCACTTTCTTATCAGCTGTAATTTCACTACATTTCAAATCAAAGAATAAGAAGTTAAATACATCTCACTTTTCTGCTCTTTTTTTTGTAGCTATTCAAGTTATTTGAACATGGAAAAAAAACTAGCAGTACATGCTTTTTGTGTCATCATCAAGGGTTTGGTACAAGTAAGTGATGGTTATTTTAGGGGTAACAAACCATAATGTACTAATGAATGTCCTATACCTAATGAAACATATCAATAAGTCTCCTTTTCCTTTTTGAAACCAGATGACAGCCTCACTATTATTCAGTTATAGGTTGGACGGCTTGCAGCTGATGAGCCTTTTCAATGTTCCCCAGAGACTCTGGGTCTGAGGATCTCATCGGGCTGAAGTGTATTGGACGAGCCGTTCTGCTAGGGCAGGTCAGCAGTTATGCATTACATCGAGAAGCATTTCCATCAATCCGATAGACTGCGCAGAGGAGTGGAACTGCTCCTGTCACTCTGAGATTACTTCTATGTTTGATGGATCGGTTCCTATTACCAATCACTCATTACAGAGCTATTATTGCACAGTGGAGAACTTGTGTATTATTCATACACAGAAGAAACGACGGGACATATAAAGAACATGTTGAAGCTGTTAACTGCTTAGCTGTGTTTATTCAAGACAATTTTTTACTCTGTTTTAAAGGGATAGCTTATCACCCCCCACCCTAATAAAATAACATATTTAGTCACCATCATGTCATTCCATACCTGCATGGCTTACTTTCCTTTGTGGAAAATAAAACTAATTGAGAAATAACCGTACAAAAGCTGTCACTGGGGCGGTACCTTTTCAAAAGGTACACTTTTAGGATCAAATATGTACACTTTAAGTACTAATATGTACATTTAAGGTACCAAAATTGACCATTTAGGTACAAACATGTACCTTTTAAAAAGGTACCACCCCAGTGACAGCCTTTATTTCTGAGAGTGTATGAGAATGGTCTCCAATGTTGTTTGGTTTGTAAAGTTCTTCAAAATACCTTATTTTTTGGTTTGTGCACACAGCTTTGTAATGACACGAGGGTGAGTAAATGATGGCAATTTTCTATTTTGGGGGAACTGTCCCTTTAAGCAATGTTTCATTTGTTAGATTAAAAAAATGGGTTAGAATTGTGTTTTACCCAAATCCACCTAAGCCATGGTCCACATTCAAACTGCATATCTCATGAAACCAGTACAGAACATATCCAGGTCATATATTTTTGCTACTGCAAATAAATAAAATGATTAAAAAAATGAATTCAATAATTACCAGTATTTATTTCTTACCTTTAATTTTGAGGTGAAAGAATCAACACCAAGACAAATCTTGACTGGGTTTATGAGACTCAGTAACAGTAAGTTAAGCAACCGACAGCCAATCATAATTCTTCAGTGCTAGCCTCATTAAAGATTCACATGCTCTGTGCCGCTGCAGAAACTTTTAGGTGCTGTTGTTGGTTTAACTTTAAGAGGAAAAAATGTGTCTAACAGTGGCAAACGCTCCTCTGCAATTTTCAAATTTTTTGCAATATATTTCAGAAGAAGACACCCCAATTTACTTAGGAACATTTACACAGATGGTCCAATAAATGTTATAAACTCATAAATATGCAAATGGGATTTACGTGCTGTTTAGGAGTGTGTTTATCAGATAATATTTATAATAAACCACAGTGAACTTTCATTTAAATAATGCCAAAGCAGTCTCTGCAAACAAATGCACTTTGAAAAATTAATTTAGAGACACCTAAGATAACGTTAACCTCGAGTTAAAAATGACACTCACTGGGTAAACAATTCATTATAGCCCGAATCCTCACATGCATGCTCTTGCCACAAATGGCAAAGTTTCCTGTCCTCACATTTTTCCTTCAAAGGCTGACCCTGAAATCATACAGCTCCGTATATATCAAACTCAATGGCACAAGCAACCACCAACTTTTGTGTCTATTTTTACCCTTTAAAGGGAGCTGTCGCCTGTATCTCCAGAGAAAGCCTAAAGGCTAGGACACTTGTTTCAGTCCATTACGTGAGACAGCTTTTTTTGTGAGGAGTATAAAAAGCGAAAGCTAGAGTAGACAGTGATGTAGCCGTGTAAGCGAGGGGTTACATGCCACTGCCTTTATGATTTCTGACAGAAAGCGAGAGGGGAATGAATCTTGCAGTGCCTCGACCTAATGGGGACGATATAAAGCATGTGTGTAATTTAAAGAACATGCCCATGACAACTTGAAAACTAACTCTGAGTGGACAGGGGCTGCAGTGTCTTCTTGGTCTTTACGAGGATTGATGCACACGGTTCACGTTGACGTATCTGCCTCGGGCGAACACCGAACTGATGAATGAAATCTGGAAACATCTGCGAGGCCATGTTTTGATTAAATTCCATATCAGTCACAATTTAGTTTATTCCCAAATCCTTTTCGGATCAGACTCTAGGAAAGGAAGAGCATTTGTGCAAGCTGTCAGGGATCGCACATTCTGTCCAGTAACAGAAAATGGGACACCAGCTCCTCGATCTAAGTGAATGTATTATTAAAGCCTTCTGTGTGGCAGAATAGCACCTCATCTGCATATGAAAGAGGAGGGTGTGGGGGAATTAATTAACTGTGTGACTTTTACTAATGAGGAAAAAGGAGATCTGGAAGAAATAGAGACTTTTGACTGTGATTTACAACTGTGGGCTGTAATTTAACATGCTTATGTAACTACAGACTGAAGCAAATGAACAGACATTTCAACTTTGAAAAGAGCAAAGACTATATACTTCAAGTCATAATTAAAAAGTAATAATTAAATTATATTTAGATTATATTACACTTTATGTAAAGGAAAAACGTTTTGTGTGCATTGTGGCATTATTTGGGCATACTAATTTAATTAAAATGTATTTAAATTATTTACTTTTCCATTTATAATTTAAAAATCACTCATTTATGGCAATAAAAACACATATTCTTTATTAAATAACCCAAATGAATATATTGAAACTGCGGAGCCAGATTCCCAAGATGAATTATACTCATGAGACAGTTTTTCTTCATTAACAGACATTTTTAATTTAAACTAATTTTTAAAACACGTAAATATTTTTTAAAATAATATGGTTACTGTTTAAAATCAGCGTAAAACACATCTACATTATTAGCAGAGAAATTATTTATTTGGTATTTTGTAAATTAAAAAGAACCATTATAACATTATATTATATCTTGGAATTAAATCAAAATCAGAATCGAACTGAGTGTGATTCAGAATCACATCATATATGTGTGTGTGTGTGTGTGTGTTGATATTTTCATATATTCGTTTTGTTTACATGGCTCACATGAACCATAACTTATATACCAATAAATAAAAATGCAATTAGGTTTTCCCAGAGGAACCATTGCAGGTCAAATGCAACTCAGTGTTTGATCTTGTTTTATTTCTTTAGAGAATTGGGGCTTCTGTGCTGTGCCTCACAATTACCAGCGCCCCTCTGGAGTGATACAGGCATCCATTTCACAGAGAAACGAGGAGGAACATTTGTCTCCTGTGCTCATTAGACTTCTTCATCTGAGCCAACGGAGGAAAATCGCACACAAGCGTTATTGCACCGTCGCCCTCGTGATTGGAGCCGAGAGAAATCTGCTGAATGCACAACTGTTTTATTCTGTGAGCTCTGTAACTTTTTTTGGGCTCTTCTGCAGGACGCCGTTTATCACGAGCCATTTCCTCACATGCCTTTTCCACGAGGAGAGGGACAAAATAAATAGCCTACTGTCGCTCTTTATAAACCATTTTCTTCTGTTTCTTTAATGATGAGCATCACTATTGCTATTTCTCATAGGTACAGTTAACCTTAGATATTAAACTCATAAGTCATCCATAGAGGACTCATAAAAGGTTCCTCAAATTATTTCTAACCTATCACTCGCCTGGCATACTTTAAAATAGATTGAAAGAATACAATAATACATTTAAAAAGGCCTCAGTAATAGGAATGCACCAATATTAGAATTCAGATCAACATTCGTTTACATGCAATGAAAATAAAACAAATAATTAAATATTTTTATATGCCATACGTGGAAAAAAGGCCTTAGCTATAGGGTTACACCATCATTTAAATTTCAGCCAATATGATCATTAAATAATTAAATCAATAATTAATGTCAATGCGTAACATAGCGGTCTCGCTTCTCAGCGACAAGGAACGCAGGGAGACTTGAACTTGGCAAAGAAGGTAAAGGCAGTTGATGAAAACACGGAGACAAACATTACATAGTAAAAGGACTGTCCCTGAACAACTCACAAGGCACGGTTCAAATACAAACATAATCAAGGTCGGAAATACAAGACACCTGGGACTAACAGCTGGGCAACATCAAACACTAATGAAAAGAGGCAGGACAAACAAGGCAAAACACGTGGACACATAATGAAAACAAAGACAGCACATGAAACCCTGACAGTGTTACATAACGCCATCAAAAATTCCAGCTAATTTAATAATTAAATAAATGATCATTTTAACAAATTAGTCATCATAGTAATGTTGGATGGTGATAAATTGTCTAAAAACATCTCAAATAAGCATGCACAAATAAAAATCTAACAAAAAACACTGAATGACAAGAAAAGAACTAATATATAGTACAGATCTACTTAGCAGCACACTAGCACCCCCTCAGAACACGCCCTAGCAACCATCCTCCAGACTCATGGTGGCACAAACAAACACTGACTCCTGGTTTTATTTCTGCTGAACATTAAACTGACGAGCGGTTTGTGTTCTACTGCTCCCTGCAGACAGAAGCCATCTAATCAAATCAGCTTCTGCTGTCCTTAATAAGCCAATAGAGCGTCATGTACCGAAGGGTTTAGGCAGAACGGAGGGGAAAAGGGTCGATCTCATAGATGTGTGATTTATGGCCAAACACAAGGTCTGTAAAGAATGAGCTGGCCTGATAAGAAT
Source organism: Enteromius fasciolatus (assembly GCA_032361145.1). Lineage (NCBI taxonomy): Eukaryota > Metazoa > Chordata > Actinopteri > Cypriniformes > Cyprinidae > Enteromius > Enteromius fasciolatus. The sequence goes on from JAUMHR010000084.1 coordinate 16,173,788, forward strand.
GAACACTCTCTCCGGCAGAAGCAGGAGTCAGTGCCAACAGCCGAGCACTACCTGCAACGAAACACACACACACATCCAGCACGAATATAAAGCAGCCGCAGAGGGCTGTATCATTTACCACTAAAGAGATGATTCACTTGTTCTTTTCTCTTCTAGGTATTGCCGTTGCATTATGAAATGGATAAGAGCTGTTATGTAAGAGATCTCATTATACGTTTTCTCGCTTCTTACAATTAGCTGCTTTGTACATAAATAAAAAAAACAGTCTGTCATAAAACAAGAAACAACATAGAAGAACAAAATTAGCGACAACATCACATTATTGCAAAATTAACAAGTATTATTGATCACACACACACTTACAATCATATTTCAGCATATTCATATCTGCTTTATATATATATATATATATATAAAGCATTTTTATATATATTTTATATATATGGGTGTATATACAGTGCCCTCCACTAATACTGGCAGCCTTGGTAAATCTGAGCAAAGCTGGCAGTGAAAATAAATCTTCATTGTTTATCTTTTTGATTTTTCATTCAAAAAATTCACACAATTCTAACCTATCATTGAAGTAAAACAATTGAGACGGGGAGAAAATCTCATTGTTAAATAATTTTTTTAGATTCAACTTAGCATTCTTTCTCCTCCAAACACAAGAAGTTGAGTTTTTACCAAAATGTTATATTTTGGTTTCATCTTACCATATGACATTCTCCCAATCCTCTTCTGGATCATCCAAACGCTCTCTAGCAAACTTCAGATGGGCCTGGACATATACTGGCTTAAGCAGGGGGACACGTCTGGCAATGAGTCCCTCATTGTGAAATAAATGTTTTTCTCCAAAACTTGTTGATCACTATTATTGGCACCCCTAGAAATTTTTATGAGTAAAATAACTCTAAAGTATATTCCCATTTATATTCATAATTATGGACATGAAATTATCCAGCCCTGGCTTCCTGTTTCACAGAAATATATATAAGAGGAAAAACAAAGCCCAAATTCAAAAGAAAAAACGTCTACGTTACCTATTGTAACCCCCGTTCCCTGATGGAGGGAACGGAGACGTATGTCGTATCGACAGACTGGGTCATATACTT
>JAUMHR010000084.1:16174999-16186596 GCA_032361145.1 Enteromius fasciolatus
ACCCAATCTGTCGTTCCGACATAACGTCTCCGTTCCCTCCATCAGGGAACGGGGGTTACATATGTAACCTAGACGTTTTTGATTGTATTAATTTATGCATGGTTTGCTGATGTGGTCTAATGGAGGGTTTCTGTATTTCTCCATATTTCTCCATCGCCGTGTTTCCCTGAATACGGCCATGTTTTGATGATGAATAATGCAGCATAATTTCTGCCCCCTAACTTCCTCTCTATCAGCAGTACATTTGAAATTAAATGGGAAACAAACATTAAGCAGCGTTGCATAATATGACATGAGATGTCCTAGCAGTTGGCCTGAACCAGCCTTTTTTGCATATTCATTATGTAAGGCTACGAATGCAAATGAGGCGTTCTGGCGAAGTTTGTAGAAAGCACAAATTAGCGATGCAGATCAGTGCCAGGACAAATCATTATTCACCTGATGCCTTTGTCTGGAAATCCTGTGAGGGGGCTCTCCAATCACATCACAAGATATGACAATACTTTAAGTACAGATGATGGAGACTGCTCAGATCCTTTAGTTTTGGGGTGAAAATTCAAGACTGCCTTAAAAAACGCATAAAAATTAGCAGTAAGCTCTGCAATGATCTCTCATGTCTACTATTCGTTGCCTTTTGACATTAAATTATTTCTGATGTTTCAGACACTGATATTTTATGTAATATCTGTTTACTTTTGATCTTTCTTGGTGAATAAAATGTTCTATTTCTTCCGAACTGACCCCAAATTTTTAAAAGAACAAACAAATCAAATTTAATTGTGTTTTGATCACTTGAGGGTGTATCACATTTCACAAACCCTTTTCAGTGAACAGATTTGCAATGTAATCAATCATCTATGTGCACTAACTTGCATTGGCAATGTGCATGAAAGCGTTGTATTCTGTCTGAAAGATAAATTATCATCCTCTGGTGAGTAATCAACTTTTTGCGAAAAACTAAGATGAGATGAAAAGGATCAGTCAGTCCTCTGGACTGTAATTAAGATGATAAAACAATGGCATTTTCTCAGGCAATTACTTTCGAAAACTGTTCCCATCTTAGACATCTTCCCATTGAATAAATCAGCCTTTTGTGACCATTAAACTAAACAGAGCACTATGGAGCATTCCCAAATATCGCAAGAACCTATTCAAATGTTTACATACCGTACAATGTATCTGGAAAAGTTCTGTAATTTTAGTTTAAAGGTACCGTATGTAAGAAATGTATTGTAATAATCATAAAATGGCTCTGTTATGTTCAACAGGCATTAAGAAAACATGTTAATTAAAAGTACTCATATAGCCAACAGTAGTAGTACAGCCTGGATATTCTCGTTTAAAAAGCGCAGTTGCAGCCCTCAACTGATGTTTATGTTGTCATGTTTTGTTTTGGTCTGAAGCGCCACTCTCCATCTATCTCCCAATCACAAAGTCTTTAGCGTTTCGGCATCCAGGTTGCCTGAACTGCAAAAACACAGCGCATTCCATCATCATTGCACTCGTTCTAGTGGCTGTCTTCAATTTGGCAACCTGCGTGTGCGCCAAGTCTGAGTAGGAGGGGCCAGGAAAAAACATCTCCAATATAGTTCAACCACTCGGTGTCAATCCTACATACGGTACCTTTAAAGCTCGAGTCCATGTGCACTACTAGGTGTACAGTACATCTGCATCCCTGCACACCTTCTTCAATGTGCTCTACAACACTAAAACAGACACATCTGGTATCCATGACTTCATGTTTGTTTGCCCCCCCCGTCCATCTGTCTACACTTCCTCCAGTCCATGCTTGAGTAAGAACTGTGTTTCTTTGCCTGAGTGTCTTGAGGGCTAAGGAACAGCACAACACTAACAGTTTGCTCGTTCTCTCAACAAGGTGAGTAATGTTAAAGCCAAGGCCCTGGGCGGCACTCGTCCTTCGGTGAGTCAGCTGTTGATGTGGAGAGAGCATTTCTCTCGTGTTTCTGGCTTCAGCTTGTTGTTCGCATCAGCCAGCCATCACTTCTTTGGCAGGCGAACAACCCATCTCGATTAATTGAATTACTCATGTTTTTGAGGAACTTATTAAAGTCCTGAATGTCCTGACAAACTCGTGAGATTTATTTTGCACAACTAATGCAGTATTTATAGTTCTTTATAGTTGCTCTAAACCGAAACTCAAAATCCCATCAAACCATTGCTATAATTCAAGCCAAACACATACAGGCTCCATTTCACAGAGGGGAGGGCTCAGAGCTCAGCGGACTCCCGAGCCCTAGGGTTATTAACCCTACTGGGCACGAGGAGCGAAGCAGCTCACCGCCTGACCCGAACCCTGAATGCTTCCCCCGCGGAGGAAAGATGAATGAATGGCGGAGTATGAGTGGAGAAGAGATGCTAAGAACGAGATACCAAATCGTACGAGTGAGGTCGTTTGGCACCTCGTACGAATATGTATGAATTGCTCGTGAGACTGTGTTGAAAGTATCTTGCTCTGATAGGATGACAAGATGATAGGATGATTAGGAGGACGAGGAGCCAGCTGTGATTAATTACCTGTGTGTGCTTCTCCCGAAATTTGTTTGCAAACATCATTTAATTTTAGATAATATTATATTATATTCTTTTTAACAACAACTAGTCATCATTAGGACTACAACAAAAAACTGCTACTGCTAAAATTGTATAATAATAATAATAATCATAAAGAATATAATTTGTTATGTTTTATTGTTGTAGTCTAATTATCATTGAGTTATTGCATTTAGTTTTGCATTCTAAATTGTCACAGTTCATTTAAATATAACCATTTTTTTATTAAAAAAGAAACAACAAAATAGGCCGTTACAAATCAATAACCTTTTGGAATACAACAATAAAAACATTATCTGCATTAAAATTCTTTATTACTGTCGTTATTAATCAAATAATAATAACAATAATAAACAACTTCTTGTGATCTAAACTATCAACATGTACTTTCATTGTTGTTTTGGTGAAACGTTAGTCTGTAGCCTCACATTTTTTATTTGATAATAAATGACCGTTGTTGTATATATATCTAAAGAACAGAAATGGCTTTACCTGTTCATAAAAGGGTGCCTTTCATTTAAGCCCTTGCAAATGTTGCAGACGGTAGACCTGATAATCAAACAACAAAGTGCTAAGTCATTCTTGAGAAGTGGGATAGAACAGGGTGCAAAATAAAAAAAAATAAACCTATAATATATATATAACATACCTGACAACTAACCAAATCACTGCAGCTTCGAGGGTCTTAACATGCTTAGTTTTAGAAAAAGTAACTTTACTTTACAACATAATATATTTCATGCTTTGTTTTTCCGTTATCATATTCTTAAGGTTATCTTCTGTAGAGATGGCTGCACAAAAAACATCCCATCAGCATGCCAAATTTCTTTTTTTCATTGTAAGCTATTCTGGAGGGAAAAGAAAGAAAGAAAGTAAGAAAGAAAAGTTTCTCATTTGTTTTCCATTTCCACTGTGCAGAGCTCATCAGTCATCAAGCAGCTTTGCACTGTCAGTTTTTAAATAATCTGTCTCATAACTATGGAGAATGATATAAATCAAGTCTGTTTTAAACTCTGCGTTTTAATCGTCATTGGTTTGAAGCTTATTAATGCTCAAATAGGCTTTTTATCAGCAAAAACTGCTTGTTTTAACTCGTGAATTATTGTGCTAGAAAGAATGGTGCATTTGTGTTGCTGAAAACGAGGCTGAGAGTTCTTTATGAATGGACCATTCAGTATATAACTCTGATGAATACTTATACTGAATCTTTGTGGCTGTCAGTATTTATCATGCAAATTCACACAGAAATCATGCTGTTGCGCTATTATTACCAACTCACGAGTCGACTTACCATTTATTAATGATGCAGTCGTGCTGTTTCTTTCATAACGTTGAAATACATATTTGCAATATCCCAATGGCCCACTGATGAGGAGAACTTGAATATTATCTTTTAATCTCGTTCTTTAACTGGCTTTCTCTCGACATGACTCAACACTGCCACTTACAGTATCGAGTTATGTTTGCAGATTTATCACAGGCATTTTGGTAGCCTGGGGGGGGGGGGTTAATGTTCCGATGTATTTAATTATAAAACACTTTATAATCTAAAATTACATTTAATATGTTCTCTAAACACTCTTGTATATAAAGACAAACACCTGCAATTCCGTTCAAATTAAATATCTGCTGTGTTTGTGATTTTGCACGTAATAATGTAAGCATCATTTATGACTCCCTGTGTTTAAAACAAAATTGACTAGTGAAATTATAGGATGTTTTATTATTAATTTAAGAGATTGATTTCTCTTACTTGCCTGATAAGATAAAAAACACTTCTTTTACAAGTACAGTATTGCAAGATTTGTAAATTATATTTAATAGTTTACACTTTGCAAAAACGTTTGCAGTTCGTTTTTAACAGTGTTGGGGAAAGTTACTTTTAAAAGCAATGCATTACAATATTGTGTCACTCCCTAAAAAAGTAACTAATTATGTTACTTAGGTACTTTTTATGGAAATCCATTTGATATGGGCAGAGCTTGAGTGTTTTTTTTTTTTATTATAAGGTCTATTTATAGCAAATTTAAAAGCCTTTTCACACCAAACAGTGTCACGAATAAACCTCAGGCTGAAGAAAAAGGTCATTCACATCTGTACGTAGAATACAGGAGAAAGTTCAATACTCCTCAGCAATAAAAAACAACAAAGCACAATAGTTAGTTTTAGTTAGCAGTTTTAGTTTTGCTTGTAAGTATGGTTGAACTAGATCATCAGAGGTCAACAGCAAAGATATTGATTAATAAAATGGGATTAGATAGATTTACAGGTTTGCATCATATTCTGAGTTTTAATTCATTTTGATGAATACTAAATCTGTTTTTTGAGAGTGAGATGAATTAATGCACATTCACATTTAGTCTATAACTACACTGTATTCACACACCGCCTCTGTATTTCTGATTTCTTCCAACATGGGGTCTGGACACTTGTCAGTCAGTAAATAAGAAAAAGCATTACTTGAACAAATGTCATGTAAAATTCCCATTGATATTACCAGTAGGTAGCAGTACTGTCTTTGTCACTGATTCATCCATTAAAACGATTCAGTTAAACGGTTGATTCGTTTAGTAGCCTAATGAAGCAAGTGACTCTCTTTTTGAATGGGTCATTAAATCATCAACTCGCTAGATTCGTTCAAAAGCAAAGATTCATTCATAAACAAACAGTGTGAGACTAGATTCGCAGCGGCTCAGCTCTGACTTTGCTTTTTAACTCTTGTTGACGAAACAGAGCAAACAACAGTGTTACTAAAATGTATGTTAGTTAATATTAACTTTTGTATTAAACAAAAATTATATATAAAACTGTTAAATAATTTATTATTTAATTACATTTATTGTGATCTCAGAAACTAAAGACGGCATCACGCAGCGAACCACAGCGCTTGTGTATGTAGAACTGGCATCGCTTTCGAAGTCTTTTGAATGGATAAAAGATAGAAATGCCATCCCCCCTCCAAATTCACTCCCCGGACTCCATCCCCCTCCCCTGTCCCACATTTCCAGCCCTGGTTATATCCCTCCCTCCATAACTAACAGTTAGCTTAAATTCTAGCTTATAAAAAAACAGTGTTTCAACGTTTCTCATGGGCCTGTATAGTTATAGTTGTGGTGTGGACTCTGCTATTCTTTAATATTACGAAGGATTTTTAGAGGCTATATCTTTATCGTTATCTTTATGTAAAGTTTATGTAAGAAAGTTTTTCATAACAAAATGTCAATTATTTTCAAATAAATATCCCTTTTAAAACAAGAAAACTGAATTCTATGTGAAAAACTTAAATAATAAATAATAAATAAATTATTTAGGTTCAATTAAAAACTATATATATATATATATATCATGACCATTTCAATTATTCAGAGCTTTAATGTCCGTTTTGACCTGCAGCAGGGACAGTTCGCTGCGAGGACTTTTATTATGAAGGGGCTGGAGTTGACAGTGAGTGTACACCAGCTCAGCTTTAGTGAAGGTAGTCAAATTACCTTTCATTCGGTGCATGTTTGTCCTGTTGACAACTAGTAGTATTATTAAAAATATCGTGAGTTTCTTAAATATTAAAATAAAGGCTTTTGCGTTTTGAGAGCACATATTTAAGCTGGTGGTTTTCGAAAGACATTGCTAGCCACCCAAGCTAATTTACAGCTGCTATTTTTTTTTAGTTAACGTTACCTACAATATCTGTAGAAATAAAATACCCAAAGTATGATTTTAAATGTTTGTTTTATTTTTCGACACAATATAATATCAAATGTACATACAAAGATTTAACCTTTTGAAAAATGCCTCGTTTGTAAGCTAGGAAGGAATGAGTGTATTGTTGACGCCAAACTTAGAGAAGTTGTTTCTCTTGCTGTACTGTGTCTGTATGGACCAGATTTATGTTTTTTATTATGATATGTTACGCATTTTTTTTTCTTATTCAGCTGGTCTCTAGATTGAAGGATGGAGACCAGCGGCAAACCCTCGACTGCACAGATTGTGTTGCTGGCCACCAGCTCGGCTCTGACTGCTGTCTTATACACCATATACAAGAGGAAGTCGAGCCATGTAGCGAAATTAAGGGTAACCAAACACCCCTGCTGCATTTATTATAATGACACTAGAAGAACTAGATCATACTTAAGCGTGTTGTTTAACAGGAAGCCAAGAAGATGCCATTAAATCCAAATCTCAAAACTATCCTCGATGAAGCTCCAGGAAAATGTGTTCCTTATGCAGTAATTGAAGGTATGGCTGCTAAAATTCAACCAGTGCTGCACTTTGCTGATGCTGCTACAATTCATTGGAGTTCATATTTTTGCTCATACTGTGTTTATGTAGGTGTTGTGCGCTCAGTGAAGGAGACCTTGAAGAGTCAGTTTGTAGGGAACTGTAAAGGAGTCATCGAGAGGTTAACCCTAAAAGAGAAGAAGATGGTGTGGAATCGAACAACACATATATGGTACATGTTTATAATGTGTAGAATTTATACTTTTGTTATTATTTTAGCTCTAAGGAAATTCGTACATGGCCAAAATTTGCATTCAAAGCTTATTTAAAGTTTTAGGTTTATTTGAAGTATAATTAGAAAATATGTGTTTGTGTGTAGTTTTTAATAATTATAAATATTTATTATATAATGTCCATAGCAAATATTTATTTTAACATTTAGTTTTTCATAAATACATTCTATAACATTTTGATATTATAATAATAATTATACTTTTTTAAAATTGTGCCTTATATTTGAATATACCCAATATCTAAGTAAATATTAGATTATATTTTTTTCATGGTAAAATGAGTAAAATTTAATTTTGAATACTTTAAAATTAAAATTTTTATACTGTGATATAATAAAAATTTGTTATTATATATACATTTATATAATTTATAATTTATAAATGAAAATTTATATATATATAAATTAGTGCTTTTAAACAATTAATCACAGTTAATTGCATCCAAAATAAAGATTTTTGTTTACGTAATATATACAAAATGTTTTTGTTTACGTTTATTATGTATAAATACACACACACGCATGTATATATTTAAGAAAACAAAATATTAAATATATTTATATATGATAAAAGTAATAATTTAAATATATACATGTTTAAACCTTTTCAAAATATATACTGTATGTTTGTGTATTTATATATACACAATAAATATACACACACATTATGTAAATAAAAAACGTTTATTTTGGATGTGATTATTTGTGATTCATTGTTTGACACCACTAGTTTAAATAAGAGTATACTTTAAATATTTATTTTAATAAAAAATATTTATGATAATATATACAGGGCTTAAATTCTTCGGGCAATGGTCAAAGATGTCTATCTAGCACCATATTTACATAAAAAAAAACTATTAAAGCAGCAGCTTTGTAAACCGATCAAAATAATTACGTCATCTCCATAAAAACTATATGATTGGCAGAATACATTTGCCGGTAAAGGATTTGAATTTAAAGACTGTGTGTGTGACAGGGGTTAAATTCTTTCTCTGCGTACGTGGTGAGTTTACAGTTCTTCAGGAAAAACTGTTATCTTATTTAGGTTTGTAACTTAAATAATTCATAAACCTTAGAAAAAGATATTTCTAATTATGTGATAATTTAGTTGTTGATTTTATTTCAAAATAGAAGTTTCTGACCTTGCATATGGACAAACATTAAAATGAATACAGGCATATATTAGCTGCATTGTACCATATGTAATTAATCATAAAACCATGTTGATTTAATACTTTATTTGAGATGCGTATTATCACCTCACATTAGTTTATGTATAAATATAGTCATGTTTTTCAGCTCATAATTTTCCAAGTGTACGTGTCCACCTCCGCAACTCCCTAAACCTCGGAAAAAAGTTCAGCCTCAGGATTTTTTAGTTTGTTAAGGGGTTTTTTTGGCTTTTTTTTAACAATTATACACTTTATTTAATTTTGATTACACTTTCTTATTTATTTAAATATTTAATATTTACTGTTTTAATAATTTAATGTAATTTTATAACAAAACACTTTTTTCACTATCAGTAACTTTATATACCTTAGTCAATCTGCAAATGCATCTTTCTTTTTAGGAATGACTGTGAAAAGGTCATCCATCAACGCACCAACACCGTGCCCTTTGACCTCGCCCCGCACGATGACACCATTCCCACAACAGTACGCGTGGTCCGTCCGCTCGATGCAGCCGAACTGGATCTGGAGACCACCTATGAGAACTTTCATCCCTCCCAGCAGTCTCTGACCAACGTCATCGGCCACTTCATCAGCGGCGAGCGTCCACAGGGCATCCAGGAGACAGAGGAAATGCTGCGTCTGGGTGCCAGCATGACGGGCGTAGGGGAGCTGGTTCTGGACAACAACCTGGTTCGTCTTCAACCCCCTAAACAGGGCCTGGGCTACTTCCTCAGCCGGCTGGACTACGACGCGCTCCTGAACAAGCAAGAGGGTCACCTGCGGATCTGGAGGGTCTTGACGATGCTGTTTGGCCTGACTGCCTGCGCCGCGCTGTGTTACATGCTGTGGCGGCAGTACGTGCTGCGAAAGGAGCGGAGGAAAGAGCGCAGCCTGCTGGACGACTACAGGAAGTGGCAGAGCAAGCGTTTGCAGGAGCTCCACCTGGCCGAGGAGGATCTGTCTCCTACCTCATGCACAGTATGCTTGAATCGTGAGCGCTCCTGTGTGTTTCTGGAGTGCGGTCACGTGTGTTCCTGTGAGGAGTGCTACAGGGCCCTGCCCGAGCCCAAGAAATGTCCCATCTGCAGGGCTACAATAGATAGGATTGTCCCTCTGTATAACAGCTAGAGGCCTGATCATAAATATAAACTTTCAAGTGAGGCACTTTGGGTGTGAGCACAGCGTTTCATGCCATGTCATATCAGCTAATATCATCCAAATACTCAGCAGTAAGAAAAAAAGTTGTTTTTGTGTGTGTGTGTGTGTTTTATTGATCGATCACACTTCTGGCAGTTGTTATATCCACATGTGCCTGTGTGAACTGAAATTAAATAGCATTGGCATTTCATCCCAAATCAAAAAACAAATGAAAATCATTTTCTTTAATAAAAAATAAAATAAGCACTCTTGAGCCCTATTACTTACTTTTTTCTTTTTCTGTTTTTTTTTTGCCTTGTGAGATTATTTTTTATAATAAAAAAAATCACATTTCCCATGGTGGTTTACACACTATTCTCATTATTGTAATTAATTTTATGTATTAAAAAAACTTTCTTTTTTTTTACTTTTAAAATTAAAAAAAATATGCTTTTTATATGAATATTTCAATAAAAATGCACTTTTTTTACATTTCAATAGTGAATGATTTATGTTAAGGAATGTACTTGAATATGTTACGATACTTAAAAGTCATATAAATAGGCTTTTTTTCTTAATTCCAAAAAAATCTCTCATCTCCTTACATTTTCTTAGTTAAATGTTAACTTGGTTTGTGGTGCCCTTTCATTAACTTCATCTTTCATTTGGTTTTATGTATGCTTTTTGTAAGATTTTAAAAGGACTGTGGGTTTTTTTGTCTTCATATATTAAAAAGTCTACTCTGAAGTTTAATCTGAATTATTAAACGGGAACCTCTAAATTCCAGGGATGGTAAAACCAAATCATTTTGTTCTTTATATATAAATATATGGATAATTTACAAACTTTTACAACGGACTGAAAATAAAGGGTTTTTGTGCTGTAGTGGATCAGTTCATGTAATGTAATCTTAATTGCAAATAACAGATGCTTCATTTTTATGAAGCAGCTGTGTAAATATTTCTTTTTATCTACTTACAAGTCTTATTTCTAAATGTTTTTAAAATATATAAACTAAATGTTTCCTAATTAATCTTGAAGGGCCACAACAAAGGTGTTAATTCAAACCTACCACCTTTCAGTTATGTAACTATAAACTGTGAGGTGGAAAATACAAAGTGAAAGAGATGGAGCAGCAGCACGCATTCTGTATTATGGATGGAGAGGGAGCACATCTAAAGTGTTTTCTTACGAAGAAAACATCAGTTATTTTAGACGACAGAGGAAGCAAATACAGTATCTCAACCCAATGTCGTTGCAACAACTGCACGTTTTCTTGAGAACTGTATTCATACAGTCTCCAGATGTTTTGCAGCAAGTGACAGAAACCTTGAACAGTCATGAAAGAGTCATGAAAGAGAAGAAGGTGAATCAGACACCTAGTAAATGTTCTACATATGTATAAAATTATGAGTTAAAAGTATTAATATTATATGTAATTATTAATTATTATGAATAGCCTGTATGGTGCATGGATTCAGTTAACTTTATGTTTACTAAACTGTCTGTAGTTACTGACTGAAGTACGGATGTTTGCGATATGAATATATAAATGTGTAATATATATATAATATATCGTGCCTTACTTATCAACCAGATAAAATTGACAGAACAAAGGGGGGTAAACAGAAGATATATTACATATTAATTTCTTTAAAAAACACCTTTCACAGTTTTCCAGTTACATTTTTAATCTTTTTATTGTTTATAATATTTTTTTGTCACACCCCAATCAGACATCATTCACTTCGATGCAAAACACAAGCCTTCACTAAACTCTAGCAGTGATCTCACTCTCATGTAACGCTATGAATAAAGCAATGGGATTATTTGAAAGTATAATGATGATTATAATCTGAATTTTATTTAGCAGGGATGAATTCAAATAAAACATTTTAAAAGATACACACTGCCCTCCAAAAGTCTGGAATCGCCCTGAAAAGTGGGGTTTTGGACAATATTGGCATGAATCCTTTTCATTTTCATAGGGACACCACTAACTATGAAAACAAATTCAATTTAAAAATTGTATTTTAAAATTGTATCACAGTTAATAAATGTTTTGAGCAGCAAATTAGCATATCAGAATAATTTTTGAAAGATCAAGTGACACTGAAGACTGAAGTATGCTTAAAATTCAGCTTTGGGTCACAGGAATAAATTATGTTTCAAAATATATTCAAAACTGTTTTAAATTGTAATAA
>JAUMHR010000084.1:16202450-16214362 GCA_032361145.1 Enteromius fasciolatus
GGGTGGAAACTAGTACTCAGGTGATGGTTCCCGCTGATGACGGTTGGAGAGCGCCACAGAGGTCTCGGTTGTTACACTAGTTTTTTAAAAATAGTTTCAGATGCATACCAAAACTGAAGTTTAATTATTAAACATTTTCAATATGTAACATATGTATATCTTCAATAACACTTTTTTTTCATAAAATACATTTTAATAGTAATAATTAAAGAACTATTTCTAATCATTTTTATAATTTACATTTTTTATACTTTTATTTTAAATGTATTTATTTATGTATGAATTTTATTTTGTTTATTTATTTATTTTTATTTATTTTCCTTGTGGCTGCAAGGTCTTCTTGGGATGGTACATAATCAATGTTTGAATATTTTATTAGCTATAAATAAATAAAATCTACATAAATATAAACACATTATGTATATTATACCAAAGAAGTAAGACCACACACACACACGATTGAGAAGGTCTTTTTAGATAAATCTGTATGAGCTCTGCTCATTTCTTGCCCATTTTTCCCAACACATTTGCTTCAGCCAAATTATACGGAGAGAGCCAGTGGTTCGGGTCATGCTGTAGATTTTCAATTCGATTCTGAGCTTTTTTTTCCAGGCTATTCTTCTATTATTTTTTTCCTTGTGCTTCAGGTCATTGTCCTAGAAGGTGGATTGTCTCCAATCGCTGGCTTGGAGTGTAATCATACTTACATACAACTTTTCAATACCGTAGTTTAAAATTTGACAGTAATGCTGCCACTGCTATTTAGGATAGTGTTACCTAACTGTCGACTACATACTATTCATCATACTTTTCATTTTCAGGCCAAAGAGCTCAACTTTTGTATCAGCTTTAGTTTTCTCAGATGGCTTTTTGCAAACTCCATCCGCCCACCCATAGGTCTGCATGCCGTAAACCTGTTTGCCACTTTGGAGCTGCACCAACTTGCCGAGATGAGAATCGCACAAAACAGCGGTTCGCCACATTACGTGAAACTCTGACATCTGTATCTTTTGTTCCACTCGTTCTAAAACCAATGCAGCTTGTAGCGGGAAGCTCAGTGTTCCTATCGGAAATACTGTTCCCTTTCTATCCCCTGTCTTCTGTGATGTAGAAATTAAACTGCAGCTTGAAATTGACAGATTTGCAGCTTAGGTCAAAACCTCTGCTCTTTGATTCTTTATCTTCTGTTCAGCCTCTACACCTATTATTTGTGCTGTTCATCCTACTGTGGATGCCTGAAGTGGTACCATTTCCTTCTTATTTTTTGCCCACTGTGACCTTGTTGGTTGCCATGGTGCTCACCACATTTCTTTTTCAAATAGCACCTGCTACACTCTGTATGCTACTGCAGGCTGAACATCGGAAGTCCAGTTCTCACCAATTACAGCCCACAGTGAGGAAAATCTAGCCTAGCAATATCTTTACATCCTATGCAAAAATGTGAATTAGAATGAATGAATCAAGTTTTTCGTTTTTGTATCCAGCTTATTTTTCTCATAAGAGCAGGTATGGTCAATTTTATGAGTCTGGCTTCTGGTAGTCTTGCTTAGCCAGACCTTCAGACTGATGGCTGAAAGTTTGGAAATCATGGCAACTTTCATTGGCCAAGACCCGCCCATGAGGCCATTTGACTGACATTTGTCTTTTTCATTACATGTATTTCAGATACATTTATTTTTAATGCTAAATATACAAATGCATTTCCATGTACTCAATAAAATGTACGAAAATGTGTAATTGTACTTTTGGTATATTATATACACTGTACTTATTAAATTAATGTATTTTAAATAAAATGTTTAAGTTTTTAAATAAATTTTAATTTAAATTTTACTAGGGTAATCCGATTAATAAAAACACCCTATTTTAAAATCATTATTTTTTTCTGTATGAACCTAACGATCATTTCTGTGTCTTGTTTCAGTGCACTTGGTTTTACCATCAAACAGCGTTTCCATTAATAATTTTTAACAAAAAGACTTTTTATCCAAACAGTGAGCAGTAGTATCATCTAACACCTGGAACAAGCAATTAACATCAATCATTTGCATTTGGCATCTTGTGTTTTATTGCATTGTCTACAATAACACAATCCTACTGCTAAATGAATAGTCTATCAAATATCATGAAGCATTCTTGAAGAGCATATCGTACCGACACTTGATACTCAGCCACTGCAGGAGCAAAGCCCAATGTATTCGTTCTTGTGTCCAACATGGTTAATTTAGAGCTGCCACCTGCCTGTGGCCCATCTGATCAGTCAGACATTCATCTGTGTAGGGAACAGTGTTAATGCACTGCCACGGTTCGAACTCATGGGAGACATTGGATAAACATGTTTCACAGAAACCGATGAGCTGTCATTTAAATATGGAGCAACTGGAATAAAGTCTTATAGTTATAACTTTAACGAAAACCTACAGTGTGAAACTTAAATAAATGATAAATAAATATGCCTCATTTTTTTCAGTTTGTTTCCAGATATTTAGTTTTACAGTTTCACTACTTAGCAGACCTGGAGCTAGTCTCAGCCTCAAGCGGCACACCCACAAACCGCCCACAGACCATTCCTCAACCATCTGATCATGTTGCACATGGAAATAAAAAGAATCTCTCAAAACGTCAAGCTTCTTCAGCTGAACACAAAAAGACAAAAAGTCTGGTCGCTCTTTTCAATTTAATTGCAATGGAGGCCTTCAGACATGAAATACGTACCAGTAAGTACATATCACTGCAGCTTCCAAAAGAAATGAACACTAGACGCCGCAAAACTCTGACACCTTTTATTCCTTTTCACACACATTTACAGAGTTTTGATTAATAAAGCATAATTTTCATAAAATTATTTGATATTAAAAATATAAAATATTAAAAATGTAATTCAAATTTCCAACACAATAGACCGTAAGCTTTATTATATCATATTTGAATTGTAGCAATACATACCTGAAGCAATGTAATAAAAACACAGCAATATGTACCTATATCAACATAATAGACCAACATATTTTTATGATACCTGTTCAAAGAAAACTCCATACAAAGTTTAATAAAAGTAGTTAAAAAGAGTGTTAGTGTGTTTACTGTGTGTGTGTGTACTTTATCTCAAGACTTGTGCATGCTGACCAGGCAAACTAAATTTAGGTCGTTACTCATCTTCCAATCCGTTTATGAACACAAGAGAATGATAATTCAGAATGCCTGATGGAGGGAACAGAGACTTTATGTCGTGACGACAGACTGGGGTCATTACTTGGGAGCCCTCATCCGCTCTGATTGAGAGAAAACGCCAATCAGAATTGGCTAGTAGAATTTGCATACTGAGCCACTACCCGCTGAGAGGGTATAAATAGGGCAGCAGGTGCATCCACTCATGAGATGTTGCTGAGGAGCCGAGAGCCAGGTCCCTGGGCCCCCAGCGAAGGGTCGAGGCTGTGGCAAGGGGACATAAGGTCTCCATTCCCTCCATCAGGGAACGGGGGTTACAGTATGTAACTGAGACATTCCCTGTCTGTCAGTCACTATGACGTAATGTCGACAGACTGGGGTCCATATGGAAAGCGCCACAGCCAAGAGCCCCGTCCCAACCAACAGCACCGCAGTTTGTACTAGACAGGCGTTAGCATGCCGACAACTGCTGTGCAAGGTCATAACCTTTCCTACGCCCCAGTACAAATTCTCTTACCATGATACCCGCAGGGACCATAAGGTGAGTATTTTGCCACTGGAGAAGGCCAAACTGTTTGTTCCTGAACTAGAGAGTATTTTAAACTCTAGAGAAAGGATTTCGACATTCAAGACGATTGCTTCAGATCCTTTCTTTTTGTTGTTACAGTTTGGCAGAACGATGGGGAAGCGAGCCTTCCGTGGAAGGGCGCTACGGAGACAACATCCTGCCCTCAGGGAGGTAAATGTGTGGTAACCTGCGGGGTAGTACGCATACAAATAAGCCTCTGGGTCTGGTTCCACCCGCAGGGGGAAAGCACTAGACAGCAGAGATGGGCTGAGGGAAGACACAAGTTCACCGACAGGGAAACTTTATCGTGGAGTCACCTTCGCAAGAGATGGAGGGATCACCCTTGGAGGGATCATACGAGCGGCCACCTATCCTAGTACAGGGGCTGGCCTTTCGGGCAATACAATCACCTGATACTGGGCCTAGCGTCAGACTGCTCCGCCCGAGTCTGACTGCCGTTGGTGCTTGGAGGATGCTCAACTAGGGTCCACATTAGGAGACACTGCAGGAGGAGAGAATAAGCGCTCGCATCCCCGGGTGAGGGGGAATATCGCAGCAAGCAGGACACCAAGCGGTCCGACCTAACTGTTTTGCAACAGAAACGAGGAGACCCGTGCAACCTGGACGTTGTAATACTGTGCGAAGGTATTTGGTGTCCAGGCCGGGGGCTCAAGACTATGTGAGAGTAGTTCGGCCCAAACACAAGGCACTCTACTCTTACCAAAAATGCTTGGAGGTCCCCGACCCTCTTGATGGAAGTGAGCACGGTCAGGAGCGCTGTCTTAAGAGACAGGTATTTAGGTTCAACTGAGTCCAGTGGCTCATAGGGACCCCTCTGAAGGTCTGCTAGCACAGCAGAGAGGTCCCAGGAGGGTATCAGGGGCGATCTTGGAGGGTTTAACCTCCTTGGGCCCCTCGAGACCGGAACCGCTGCACTGCTACCAGCTCTAGGCAATTGATATGCCAAAGCAGCTGGGGCCCTGTCCAGAGCCCCGAGGCTGCCTGCCCACTGCATACAGTGCCCCAGCCAAAACTGGAGGCATCTGTCGTAACGACAGTGTGCCGGGACACCTGGCCCTGGGGCACTCTGGCCCGCAAGAACACAGGGTCTTTCCAGAGACTGAATGTGCGGCGACAAGTCGGGGTAATAACAACTCGGAATGTGCTTCTGCGCCATGCCCATCTCGGGACCCGGGAGTTTAGCCAGTGCTGTAGTGGTCTCATATGGAGTAATCCCAGCGGCGTTACAGTGGCTGCGGATGCCATATGCCCCAGGAGCCTCTGAAAGTGTTTCAGTGGCACCACTCTCCTGCCTCAGGCAGGCCAGCACTGACTGAGCGCGTTCCTCTGTGAGGCACGCTGTCATACTCACGAGTCTAACTCCACACAGGGAAAAGAGATTATTTGTACTGGACAGAGTTTGCTCTTTTCCCAGTTGACCCAAAGCCCCAACTGGTTGAGGTGCTGAAACACCAGCTCCCTGTGATCGCACAACTCTTCTCGAGAATTGGCCATGATGAGCCAGTCGTCAAGGTAGTTGAGGATCCAGATGCCCACTTCCCTTAACGGGGCAAGGGCGGCCTCCACGACCTTCGTAAAGACTCATGGTGACAGGGAGAGCCTGAAGGGAAGGACCCTGCACTGCCATGCTTGACCCTCGAACGCAAATCGTAGGAACGGTCTGTGTCAAGGAAGAATCGAGACATGGAAGTAAGCGTCCTTCAGGTCGACCGCTGCAAACCAATCTTGGAGCTGAATGCATTTGATAATGCGTTTCTACGTCAACATTCTGAACAGCAGCCTGTGTAAGGTGCAGTCACAGGTCCAAGATGGGCCTGAGGCCACCACCCTTCTTTGGCACAATGAAGTAAGGGCTGTAAAACCCTGCCTTCATCTCAGCTGGAGGGACCGGCTCTATTGCATCCTTTGCCAGGAGGATAGCAATCTCCTCGCATAGCCCTGAGGCCTGCGGCGGAACGAAAACAAAAGGAAACAGAAGATTCTCCACTCGGTCCTCCTCGGGTGGAGGGAGACGGGGACGGCGCCGCCCTCCTGCGAGGAGCCCTACGCTGCAGCCTCGACATCGTCTCGGCACTCAGTGGAGCTGCTGATGCAGTATGGGGGCACCCTCGGCGACGAGCAGACCGAGGTTGGCCCTGCGGCGGACAGGTGGCAGCTGGAGGGTCACGCCGGGGCAGGATGTGCTGTATGACATCAGTCTGCTTCTGAACTGAGGAGAACTGCTGTGTGAAGTTCTCCACGATGATCTCGACATCGACATTTGATCCTCCAACGGCCCGCCGAATGAAATGTGAGGGCACCCGAAGACGGTCCAGACAAACTGCACGGAGGCAGCGTTCGTGGCAGTTGTTGGCTGAAAGATAGTGACCACAACCAGAAGGACACGGCTGGAATGGCATCTTTAAAAAGAAGACTGCCGACCGTGTCAGAAACTGCTTTTTTGTGAAACGCCCAGGGGAATCGCTGGATTTGCACAGGGACTCCACTGACCGCGTCGTAACACCACACTGAACAGCTCCCACTTCCTTTTCTCTCATGTGCACTCGAACCAGAAGAAAACTGCATTCAAACAGCTCTCGGCTCCGAAGCAAAATCTGATGAGTGGATGCACCTGCTGCCCTATTTATACCCGCTCAGTGGGGAGTGGCTTAGTATGTAAATTCCACTAGCCAATTTTTATTGGCGTTTTCTCTCAATCTAAATGAATCAGGGCTCCCAAGTAATGACGCCAGTCTCGTCACGGCATAACGTCATAGTGACTGACAGACAGAGAACTGCATAAACCAGATTAATTGACTGATTCAAAAAAGATTTACTAATCAATAAGAGGATCTAGAGCTGTTGTCAATATAATTTTTTGGTCTATTCCTCAGACAAAGCTATCATATTACTTTAGAAGCCACTTTTATGGTATTTTAGTTTTACCTTGTAGTCTTTATTTACTTTTATAAACAGATTCGCCACTCAAAAAATGAATGTTCTCTCTAGATAAGCATATTTTGAAGCATAGTAGCTGATTTAAACTGTTCTTTACTTGCAACTTAAACTAGCTCAAACCAGCTGCTGTGCTTAAAAACATGCCTAACTAGCACATCCTGATTTTTTCAACTTTTTATCTTTTATCCATTTTACCGTTAACTGAAAAAGTTTTCTTAACCCAAGGGGTTTGTTTCAGCTGGGCACTGATGTTGTGAAAATCAATAAAGGCAGATGAGAAAATGGTCCTTCTGAATTATTGTACACTTTAATCTGCAACAAATCCTCCATGTAAGAGAAATTGCATTTTATCTGTGGTTTACCACAACTTTGACCTCAAATTACTTTGGATCAAAGGGGCAAATAAAATATCTCCATTTCATTGGGGTCATAACCCATGTGAATGTTTCCACAAAGACATGAGACATTGAGGCAATTCACTTGAGAAGAAAAGGGCTCTTCAAAGAGTTACTGAAAAAGGCTTTAGCTCTAGCACATAAAATGGTTGCCTAGAAACAAGATAAAAATTTCAATAGCATATCCATTTAGAGATAATGCTCTTTGCTAGTATATTTTTGTTAAACATTACATGGAGCTCAAAACACCACCCACTCCATACTGCACGGCCTAATCTACGCTCTCTTATTAGACTGAATAACTCTTCAAAGACTAAATGAGCCATTTAGATGGGTCAGATCTTCCGTTGCTTCATAAAGCGTAAAAGTTTTTTGCCAAGTCTAACAAATTCACCCATGGCAATAATTATCCCAACGGTGAAATGAAAAGGCTTGCTTTAATTATAAATAAAGAAGACCACATTGTCTCTCTTGCATTTACCAATGTGCTAAATTTTAATCTTTGCCAGACATGCATTTCAATTAAGCAGGGATGTAATAATCTCAGGCATATGTGATTTTCTTATTATATCACTTGCTCACCAAGGCATCCTCTGTAGTGAATGGGTGCCGTCAGAATGAAAGTCCAAACATCTGACTCCCATGCATAATTAACATCTTGTGAAGTGAAAAACTGTGCGTTTATAAGAAACAAATCCATCATTGAGCCATTGTTTACTTTGAATCGTTGCTTCTATCTAAAATACAAGACCTCTTCTGCTTTCTAAAACATCGTCTCATCTGAATCAGGAGAGAAATATTCTCATATTACAAGCAGAAACAGTCCAAAACCGTTTTAAACAAATATGTTGTAATTATGTGAAAGGACTGAAAAAAGACTCATTTTGAATTACAGACTTGGTCAGGTTTGAAGTTTTATGTAGACTTTAAACTTTACTTAAAATAACTTAACTTTACTTAACTTTCAAGCACTACTTAATTCTCCAGTGCAATAAGAGAGTTGGAGCTTATAACAAAGAGTACATTAATTCCCTTCAATACTGCCATTTACAGGTCTAAAGGTGGACTAATTGAGTCATTTAGGGGAGGCTTGTTTCCTCTATGGCTTTTCTTTTAATCAAACCTCAGTCCTTTAATGAAGCGCTGGTTCGCAGCTATTCATCAGCCCTGGACTCCAGTGGAAACAAACTTGTTGGACATCATTAAAGCCCTGTGTATGTCCCTCGGTTGAGGCGTCCGCTGAAAGTACTGCAGCTAATTAAGAGCTAAAGCTTCTCTCTGATCCCCAGATGAACACAAGGGTCCAAAACGAAAGCTGCTTTGAGATTTCTCGTATTGTCATGCTGATGAACCCACTGGGAGAATTTCCGCTAATTGAGCTTCAACTAATGGGACTGATGACATTTAATAGTGTCATGTTTTTGGAAAAACCAAACGTTTCAGTGACATCATCAGTGGTTGGAAAGCACAAACAAGCTGCCAATTAAGGACCAAGATGGCTAATGAGCTGCTATTAGCAGTTTAATTAATTACATTTTTGAATGAACTAATGCTTCATGGCAATGTATGGAAGATAAGAAGACTTATATTTGATCGCTAGAGATGAGGAGGTGGCGCTAATGTTAGTGAAGTAGGTCACAACTCATCAGCTGTTGATTTTATCGTCAGCCATGACAGCGGTGCCCAAAATACTGTCCATAATCAGTTATGGTTTTTCAAAGTGATCCGTCTCAGTTCACTTTGACTGACCCTTGAAGGAAACAGTAGCCTATTGAAGGAAACGTATTGTAACTTTTTCAATGAGAAAGAAGCCATAACAAACTTAGCTTGATCTTTCTGTACAATTTCTTCAGAAAGTCTCATATTTAAGCACAGCAAGTGTAACACTCAGTCATGTACCAGGATAGACAACGTGAAGTGAGTTCAAAAGGTATTTATTAAACATAAATCATATAATCATAAAGGCAAAGCAGGGCAGAGAACCATATAACTTTAAGGGGAAATTTAAAGAAGAACGATCTCCTGATCGTTTCACCAGCAATATCACATCTTTATCTGGCGATCTCCTGATCGCACAAACTTAAACCAGCCACTGCACTTTCTTTTTCAGATCCCTTTTGTAACTCGGAAAGTATTAGAAGTCATCCGTGAGCGATCTCCTGATCGCTATCAAGTCTCGGTGCTCTATGGAGATAGGTGAGTAAACAAGATGAGTTTAAAAGGTAAAAGAGTGAAAGGGTTATCTCACATGAAGTTGGCGATCAGCCAATCGCTTTTCCTTCCAGAATGATCCGTCCCCAGGTAAGTACAGAGACTAGAGAACCGTGACTCCACTGAGAGTACAGTTCACGTAATGCGTTGATCCTTCATTAAAGGTGCTCAGTGCAGGTAGGTGCTGTAACAATCATAAAGCTTGACAGGGCATTAATTCCAGGGATACGTGAGTTCTAAAATCCATGAAGAGAGAGGCATAAAGATAGGTTAAAAGGATAGTTACCTCAGAGCACCATCAACGTGATGTGCCTACACTTCTGAAGTGGTACCTGTTCGTCGAGTGGTGTTTTTCTCAAGGAGAGGACCTCCGGAGATGCCCGATCGAAGTCTATGTGGCTACTATCCCTGCAAACCACAACCACATAGATGGGACCCGGTTTCGGGGTGGTGTCTTAACTACTCCATAGCGTCCATACAGTAGACCCTGTTGAGTTCCTCCGTCCCCTCGGCAGCCGAATGTGGCGGAGCATCTGGCGTCAGGCCCTCACTCGATGAATACTTGAGAACCGGTAGAGGGCTAGGGTTCATGTGGAGTACTTGAGAGGACTTTGTGTTTTCCACATTTAAGACCTAGATACAGTGTTTCTGGAAGAGATTCGTGAGTGACCGACTGACAGGGAACGTCTCGGTTATGTGGTGATGGGACGTGACGTCACCAATAGTGCTGTACCACCTGTACTGACCAATCGGGCAACACATTCTAACTCCAACTCGTCACATTTTGACTCTTGGTCAAGACCCTTTTGCGTCACTTTTTGAAGCTCAAGGTACCCTTTTTAGTCACTTTTCGATGAGAAGGGTCCTCCATTGTTTTCAGGTGTTTGGCTTAATTTAATGGTTTGCATGCATATATAAATTTATTATATTTATTTTTATTTTAATTGGAGCACCAAACCCCAGTCCTACCCTAAACCTACCCACCTTTGAACAATATAAACACACAAAGCGACCGCATCTATTCCTCTCACAAATCAATCGTTTTGCCTCAAAAGACTTGGAATATTAATATTGTTCAAATAAATTATGACGGTGGTTGTATCTTGTGTTTTATTGACAGATGGTAGGTTTAAGGGCAGGGGCTGGGTTACGTGCTCAGAAATGTGTAAATAATATAATTTAAATAAAACTGCTTTGACTGTTTACAGTACATTGAAAAATCCCATTCCTACATATACATTTGGGTTGTATGTTACATGTAATCTTGTTAAATGAATGTTTATTGCATATTTCGGTTTAATGAGTCTCACCATGATGCTGTTTAGTGTTTTTGTGTATAACACTGAGCACCTTTTATATATGTTCAAATTTAAAAGCTGCTTGTGACAGGCTTTGGTTGATCATGGGACTTTCTCATCACCACCTGCTTTACCGTAAAACCTAAAATGTTGTTAACGTATTTTGTTCAGTCGAATACCACTAACCATTTTTTTTACAGTTTATATAAAAATTAAAAAGCATTAAAAAGTATTGTAGCTTTTCAAGAAAAAAAATCATTTTACTTATGTACACTTAAATTAAAAAGTAAATAAATAAAAATAAGGATAATTAAAAAGAAAAATAATAAAAACTTCCATAATTCCAAAATTGATGAAATATAACTGAAAACTTAAGTAATAGATATCTCAATTAGGGCTGGGCGATATATATAGAACGATATATTGTGCGCATCTCGTCAGCAAAGCCGGTTCTTTGATTAGCGCTAAATCTCCGTCAGCTGTTTTTAAATGCAGCGCCAGTTTATGAACAGAGCCGTACATCACTGACAAGCTACGCGTTGAGTTTTGTGGGTGATTCAATGGCGCGGCTTGTCAGTGATCTACAGCTCTGTGTATAAGCTGGTGTTCCTTTTGAAAACAGCTGACAAAGATTTAGCGCTAATCAAAGAACCGGCTTTACTGACGAGATGCGCACAATATATCGTTCGATATATATCGCCCAGCCCTAATCTCAATTATACTAAAATAAAACTGTTAAACTCATTACCACAACGTCTCAAAAATAGTATCACAAATAAAGCTGAAAAAAAAATCCTAAATGTGCATATAAAAAAAGAAATGCTCATCAAATACAATTGTAACAAATTTACCAAAATAAAAGACATACTTATATACACTCAACAATAATATAAACGCAACACCTTTGTTTCTGCTCCGATTTTTCATCAGATGGACTTAAAGATTTAAAATTCATTCTAGATACACAATATTACCTTTTCTCTCAAACATTGTTCACAAATCAGTCAAACACAAACATTGTGTGATAGTGAGCACTTCTGCTTTGCTGAGAAAATCCATCCCACCTCACAGGTGTGCCACATCAAGATGTTGATCTGACATCATGAATAGTACACAGGTGTACTTATACTGCCCACAATAAAAGGCCATCCTGGAATGTGCAGTTTTTTGCTTTATTGGGGGTCTAGGGACTCAGAACCGGTCAGTATCTGGTGTGACCACCATTTGCCTCATGCAATGCAACACATCTTCTTCGCATAGAGTTTATCAGATTGTCAATTGTGGCCTGTGGAATGTTGGTCCACTCCTCTTCAA
>JAUMHR010000084.1:16226681-16240784 GCA_032361145.1 Enteromius fasciolatus
ATCTGCAAGGAGGAATGGCAGAGGATCCCCAAATCCAGGTGTGGAAAACTTGTTGCATCTTTCCCAAAAAGACTCATTGCTGGATTCGATCAAAAGGGTGATTCTACTAAATACTGAGCAGTGATATTTCTGTTTTTCTTTTTTAATAAATCTGCAAAAATGTAAACAATTCTGTGTTTTACTGTCAATATGGGGTGTTCTGTGTACATTAATGAGGGAAAAAATGAACTTAAATGATTTTAGCAAATGGCTGCAATATAACAAAGAGTGAGAATACTTTCTGTACCCACTGTATATAAACATTTAAGCAGTTTCATATTCCAGAAGTCTTTAGTTTATCTGACTCAAAGTCTAACTACTGGTTATCAGTTTTTGGTATGACAAAAACTGAGACTCTCTTCAATGAGTGTGCCATATTGTATAACTTATCACCAAATGTTTCTCGCGACTGCCATAGATTCGCAGCCAGAAAAAGTGAAAGCATCAGTCTCTTTCATGCAATATAAAAACCGAGTCTTTTAAGATTCATCAGTTTTTAGCTCCACACTTGTAAACAAGCAAACTGTCAGTAAACTGTCATCAATCTTACTGTAGCAAAGAGCTGCATCATGTTGTCCGGGCAAACCTCCTGATTGCGAGCGACCCAGACCCACAGAGTACCCACGGTTCTTCCTGCTGCCAGAACGAGAACTGCAGTGCGAACTTCGTTTATGATCCTCCCCTGGAGATAAACAAATACACAAGGAGTCATTACAATAATCTAATTGCGTGCTTAAGCCAGGAGCAACCGCTTTATCTGTTTCCCTCTGCTCCGCCTTGTTTTCTTTTTCCTGAGAAGAGTGTCTTTGACGTAATGATTGCAACTGCCAGGCCTTGTGAAGGTCAGATGAATTTGAAGAATGACCTACCGGGATGGCTATACTCAATGCAGGTGGGTAAATATTCATTGCTGTCCAGATCGATAGGAACAAACGCTGTGTATTTGCTTAAGATGTTGCAGGCTTTGCTCGTGTGGATGGCGTAAAGCTGGTACCTTCTCCCAGAGCCTGTAGGCACAACATAGAGGGATTTGGTCAGATATTTAAGCAAGAGTGGATGATTTAAAGGGGTCATATGATGCCATTTTAAGTTTTCCTTTCTCTTTGGACTGTTACAAGCAGTGCATATATTAAGATCCCTAAAGTTGCAAACACTGAAGTCTCAAAACCAAAGAAATATTCTTTATAAAAGTTATGACTACATACTTTCTACATATTTGGTGTCATAACGCTGGAAAGTGGCATCATGTTATGAAAAGGTGCATAACATTTCAGTCACATGCTTGAGGTATTCGGGCAATCACAATGCACTGGATAGCTGGCCAATCAGAGCCCACCTTGCTGTTTTAAAATGATATGCTTTGTACAATTCGACCCATTTCAGAAAGGCTAGGCTTAGAGGAGAAACAATAATGTACAGTATGTGGAAAACAATGTTATTTATACCTGCATAAACACATTGCATTACACCAAACACACAAAATAATGTTCTTTTTAACAGCTTCATATACGTCCTTTATTATTTGGTAATTGGACCTCACCATGCTCAATCTCACACTCTTTATCCACCATGTGTTCAAAGTCTTGAATAATGGAGCGTCCCGCAAGGTGATGGAAGGTTTCGTTCCACAGGTCCTCATGAACTTTCTCCTCCCGCTCTCGGCCTTTCAGGTAAGGCTGGATGTCAAAGGCCACCTCCCATCTCATGGGCTTCCCGCACAGCAGTCCTGATATGACCGCTTTGCAATCTCCCCTTCCATGACTGGCCTTGAATTCTGGCGCGTGAGGATCCTGGGGCGTTTCGACTTCACAAAGCTGGTGCGTGTAACCATCTGTTCAAAAACAAACAGACGGTAAATTTAATATTAAAAGTATTAACAGATGCATGATGAAAACATCCAAAAACCAGTTTGCTGAGTGTATAATGACAACTAGTTATTTGGTTACTTAAAGTGTCCCATTATTGTTTTTTGAAAATTACCTTTCATGCAGTGTATAACACAGCTTAAAGTGAATGAAAATATCCTGCAATGTTTTAAATCTGAAAGTGCTCCGTGTATAAAGTTACTGTCTCTCAAATGAAAGAGTCGACTCTGAATCACTGAAATTAGTCATTTTTAAAACCAAGCCCAAGTCCCAAGATGTTGATGTTATCATCAAACATTAGCATATTGCCTGCCAACTTGTCTTTACACACTAGTCTGAATGAAAATGTAAATTGAATTTTTTGGCAATAGGTGTTACTTTTGGAGAAATACAAATAGCTGTTTTCAGCAGTAATGCTGTACACAAAGAAGCACTGTGCTCAAAAACGCTGCTTTATTAGACATTACAGGCATGATGAAATGAAAATGAGACCAATCTGACCAATCACAGCAGATTAGTGCCATGCAAAGGATGGGTTTGGAAAACTAAACCACTGAATGAATGGTGTGGAAGTCATTGAGGTAAGGTAAGGTAAAAATAAATGCATAATGAAAGTGAAAGTGTTTTTGACCTTCATGTCAATCTGTTATTGGGGACTTCCAAAACCAAAATATGAACCTTTGATAACCCATAATAGGGGCAATTTAATGGAACCCTGTATAATTAAGGTACAATACATTTTGTTTAAATGCCATTTTTAGGATGTGTATCTGCTTTAAAAACAGCCGGAAAGGGCTAAAAAGCCTTACTGTGATAGTTCACCCAAAAATGAAAACCTGTAAGACCATTATTCTTCGGAACATAAATTAAGATATTTTTGATCCAAGAGCTTTCAGACCCTGCATAGACAGCAACGCAACTACTACATTCAAGGCCCAAAAAGGTAGGACATCGTTAAAATAGTCAATGAGACAATGATCAATGCTTCAACCTTAATTATATGAAGTTGCGAGAATACTTTTTCACAAACCTTGATCTATAAACATGGCAGAAAGGGTCAGAAAGGCGTGATGCGGCACGACACAACAAAAAACAATAGCACCTACAGTATTCTGCTGTCTATACTGGATGCGGCAATGTGCAGCAAATTCCTGTCAGAAAACTAGTGTTGTGTTCTATTTATTGACACAAGTTTCAAATGATTTTCAATGGCCACTTTGTCGCGTCCAGTGTAGACAGACTTCAGCTGTTGCCGTCTCAAAAATGCAATTTTCATGGTGCTGAAAAAGAGTGAGATGAATCTGAGAACATGAAGCTGTTTAATGTGGTAACTGACAGGCAATTAGGTTGAATATCTTTTTTATTGCACAAAACTTTTAGCTGGTAGTCGTAATAAAAACCGAGACCTACGGATTATGAATAATGACAGGAAAATTGCTCACAGCAGACAATTTGAAGTCTGACAGTCTGGAAATTTATTGTAGAATACTGTGGATTGGTTACATAAGCTGTGTTTTGATGGGGGTGCTTTAAAAGTTATGAATTGAAAGACTTTATAGTACATTAAACACCACTATTAAATCAATAAAAGTTCTATAACCATATATACATTTTTAGTACGGACAAACGTAATTGATAAAAAAAAATGATAGTTAAGTCATTTATAATGTTACAAAAGATTTCAAGTATTAAATCAATAACAGTCCTGCTCATCTAAAACCAAATACAGTATACATTTATTGGAAACTCATATCATCTTACAGTACAGTACCATTCAAAAGACACAACTGCTTTCATTACTGATAATAGGAAAACCTTTTCTTAAGCATCAGATCAGCAAATTGGAACGATTTCTGAAGAAAGACTAGAAAAGACTAGCTTTGCATCTTAGAAATGAATAAAAATTTTTTAACTATATTAAAAACTGGTCATTTTAAAAGTAATACAATTTCCCCAAAAGATTACTGTATTTTTATCCAATAAATAGCAAAAGGGGAAAAGCATTTTTCAAAAGCATCAAATGATCTTTTTTGAATTCATATGACTTTTCAATGATCTTTCTGATTGAATTTCAAAACGTAAAATAACGTTTAACAGAAATCTCTGGAAAATTTCTTGCATATACCAGGTTTGAATACTTGAATACTAGTTTATACTTTTATATAGTGTGCAAACGTCAGTACGACCTTCAATAGACTGATATTATCACCGCCAGCTTGTGGAGTTTTTACTCCTCGCAACACTCAACAAAGAGTGATATCTAGCTGATAAAAAAATGTTTAGAGCAGTAAGAAAATTCATGCTCACTCCAGATTTTTATTTTATTACTATAAAACTGATTTTACTGATTATCAGATTCAGGAGTAGTTTCTCAGTCAGCTCTCAGTGTGTAATGTTAAGTGCCTCTGTGCCCACACTGTGCAGCTGATTATGGGTATTTAAATTACAGTGTTAAAAGTCAGCTTAACTCTAAACCCAAGAAACACTAAGGTTATTATGCATCAGAAATTGATGTCTTTGTTCTCATACTTCAGCTGTAGGACCAACCTGCATCGCCGGTGCTGCCTAAAGAAGGACTGTCAGTTGAAGACCTGGAGCCGTCTTCCACGACTGGGCTGGGATGGGTCTGATCCACCCTAGATTCCCCCTGGAGACCCTCTGGTTGCTGCGCTGGAGGTTTGTGAGCAGCTACGGGACGTCCTCTTGAGGATGAGGCACAGAGGCTGGCCAGCTGTGGCTGATAGAGTAACAAGAAACAACTGCTCACTCTGCGATGCCACTGTACTTCAATTCAACCTAGTCCAAAATGGCACTAATGTTAGACATTAATCTTTTAATATTGAATATTTCATTGCAAGTTTTTAAAAGTGTATTTGAATTTATTTTTAAGATTTATATCACCATTTAGCAAATGCTAGCAAAAAGTTTGCATTAAGGAGAGCTGTGTGTGCTTGTGCATAAAAATGCAGAAGGTTCATTTATGGGGGGAAAAGTGCAACTAAACAAAGACGAACACAAAATAGGCGTTTAATATTAAACATTTATCTAATTAAAAGTATTACAATTATTCAAAAATAACTATTAACATAATTTAATATTACATTGCAAATGTTATTTTAATGTTAACATTTAATAATATAAAAAACTCTAATAAATTAAAATGTTAAAATAAATTAAAATGCTATTTAAATGTGTATGTATGTATATATACATATATATATATATATATATTATACTATAATATTGGAATATTTTTTTATGTTTTTGAAGGTTGCATTTATTTGATGAACAACACAGCAAAGCTTTTTTTTATGATTTTATGACACATAATTCTTCAGAAAAGAAAAAAGATAAATATTATTCCAAACTTTTCTAGTAGATATTTTGAAACATAACAGAAAACAATATTTAAAAAAATATTAAACTATTTACTATTTACTAACTATTTAAAATATTTAAAAATAATTACACTAATTTAAAAAAGAACAAAACTAGGCTATATATGAAATATAAAACATTAAATATAAAAAAGAAAAAAAAAATTTTAATATAATATAGAATTTATTGACAGTTCAACTCATAAGTACAGTATGAAAGCACCTGACGAAGTGCTTGTAAAGTAAGATCACAAAGCCACAGTAATGAAGCTAAAGAATGAGTATGTGTCTCTGTGTGGTTTTCTATTGTACTTTCCAGCATGAAAGCAGCATAAATGTTAACCAAATGTATTCCACCTCATGTAGAGGGAGTTTAAGAACACAATGATTTTTGAGTCGGTGTAACCAAGCCAGCTTCTGCAGCCATGGCTCTCTGTTCACTTGGGTGTAATGGCAATTTTGTTCATGAAAAATTGATGCCTGCTGAAGAGCTAATAAGGACCATTAAAGTCATTATTTCATGCAATGAGGGGAAATCAAGGACTCTTGTTATTGCCATAGCTAATCTGTAATATTTCTTAGTCCCTTTTTGATAAGATTTCCACGGGCAATTGCTTGCAGTGCTGAGTGTCGCCTGGACTATTGATATCTTCTCTCCTTTCAAAGAGCGTGACATTGGAAATTTGATCGTGGCCATCAAGGGTTTTGTCACAGTTGTCAGAACTAATTGTGCCCTGGACAGCGAACGCAAGTGTCTGGATGTTCAATATGTCTCTTGGCAGGGTGTCAGCAATATCACTAAACTCACTGAATTCGAGAAACAATGTCATAAAATAGGAGTGATAAATACAGGATGTATTATTTTGTGATCTTTATGATCTTATTAAATGATAAATTTTAATTTTAAATAATAGTAATTTAACACTAAATATTAATATTTTTGTAATTTATTATATTATTCTATTTAGAGTCTATTATTATATTAGTCTATTAGGAAAGCTGCCATACAATAAGCATACAAGCATCCTTAAGTCTCCTCTGGAGAGGGTTTCCCTCGGTCATTCAGCTCAGCTGTCATACATGAGTACAGTCACCGGTATCAGTCACAAAGGAATCACACTCTCCGTTGTGGTCTTGATCACATCCTAATTTGTTTCTAGGTCTGGAATATTTTTGGCCTCATTATTTTAGGCCCGTTCAAACACTGTCAAGTCTTCTGTGACGGCTGCCGAGCTTTTTTTTTTCTCCCATTGGACTCCAAAGGTGCATTTATATTTCAGCTGAAAACATATTTTCTTCATGCACATTCTTCCATTGCCTAATCGTCCAGGGAACTGTAATTCATCTTCCTCTGGCTGCGCGATCTAAACTGTATTTATGTGGATGTGGCGGTAAGAAGATTGAATTACATTCTCATCACAGAGCTCAGAAATGAGTTCAAATAACCCTTTGGAACAAACAGATGAATCCATGCAGCTCTTTTTATATCGTAGCAGATGCTTGGGCTATAGCAGATGGCACGGCGAAGGCTGCCTACAGACATCTCTTCTGAAGAAAACAACTACTTCCTAAATAGAAGCCGTCTGCTTTGTGTCAACACACACAAGCACAATGGGGATTACAGACACTAATGTTTACTGATTATTTCCAAGTTATGATGTTTATTGCTTACATGGGATATGTATTGTAAGATATTTTCATTCATAAAAAAGCCACATTATGACTCATCACTCTAATGAATAAGTCTAGTTTCTCTCTTGTATACGTGGTATTGGTGAAATAATTCATTTTAGTGCTTCGTTCTAAATGATTCTCTCTCTCTTATATTGAGATATAAATATTCTAGTAATATTCTTTTATATTTATATTCTAGTGATCTATCTGTTAATTTTGAACTGTTCTCTCATATGTTACTGGGAAATCTGATTCATTTTAGTGAACTGGTTCATCCATAGTGTGGGAAAATCTGATTCATTCTAGTGAATCGTTTCATTCTGAACAGTTATCTCTCCTTTGTCTTATTGGGAAATCGGATTCATTCAAATATTCTCTCTGTACGTTTTGAAATGTAATTAATTCTAGTGAATCAGTTGTATGTAGCATTAGAAAATCTGATTCATTCTAGTGAATCAGTTCATCCTTATTTTTTTTTTTCTCTTTCGTACCGTATGTAGCGTAACAAAATCTGATTCATTCTAGTGAATCAGTTCATTCTAAATGTTTTTTTTCTCTTTCATACTGTGTGTAGTGTTCGGAAATCTGATTCATTCTAGTGAATCAGTTCATTCTAAATGGTTCTTTCTCTTTCATTCTGTATGTTGCGTTCACTTTCATTCTGCATGTAATGTTGGGAAATCTGATTCATTCCAGTGCAGTGATGCACAAAACAACTTCTGCTTTCATATACTTGTGTTGCACACTTTGAGCCTCATGGTTTAGCGTTTACCAACCTGGTAGTCCATTTTCCACTGAGCTCCATGCTCAGGATGTGTCTGTCCAATGAGTTCCTGGACTTTTGCTCTTCTAAGTGGGTTTTTGCCCACCACTGAGCTGGGGTCACTGGGGGTGTAGGCTTTCTTCACGGGGTTGTAATCTACAATCTGATTGGTGCTGTAAGCACGTCTTCGTGGAGAAGTGGCTATGTCAGATCCTATGTAAAAAAAAAAAAAAAAATAGTAAAGACGTTTGGACAGCTTGTCTTCATGAAGAAACGTCTCTGTCGTCAGGAGACATCAGAAATTCACAAAGAAAAGGATGGACTGCTTTTTTAAATACACGTTTACTCTGTCTAGAGCTGTAATTTACCCATAATGTCTTGCTCTGTAGTGATTGGACTGCTCTCAGACATGGTCTCCTGGCAACCGTCAAACAGCGAGCCGACTTGATTGTCCCTGTGCGGCCCCTGACCGTCAGAGGAAACCTTCCCAGCATCCTCCTCTTGAGAGTGATAGAACACTGAACTGGCTGACTCGTTGGAACGCATCATGCTGTAGCGCCTCCGTTTGTCCTGTTACAGCAGAGAAAAGATGAACGAAAGCTTTTAGTTTTGCTCTAAAATATATATTTTCATTAACAAAAATAATATTCTAAAAAACATTACTTATACAAAAGCCTATCATTATACAAAATTCATAAGTGATATTATAATATATCAAAATGTAGTATTTTCAGACAATAAATGTAAATAAAATTATTAATCTTAATAATTATTATTAAAGTAGTAGTGTAAATACAGTATATATATGTTTACAGATTATATATATATATAATATATATTTTCAAATAATAATAACATTATGTAAATAATAATAATTAGTAATTATAATTCATGTGAAATATATAACACCGTATAATATTATGTGAAAACAACAACTATAATAATAATAATAATAATAATTATTATTATTATTATTATTATTATGTGTATTAATAGTAGTAGTATAAAAATATAGTATAATAATTCCAGATTAATCATTGTTGTTTTTATTTTATGTTATATGAACATACTGCATATTTTCAAATAATACCAATATTATCTCTATCTAAATAATATTAATAATACAACAACAAAGTTAAACATTTATAAATAAAAATTAATATATTGTAATACAATATATTTCAATTAATAATGATATTATCTGAATAATAAGTGTATATTAGATAAATATTAAAATACAATACATTTGAAAAAAGTAACTATCATAATAGTATTATTAATTATTATTTTTATTGTTGTTCATATAAATACTGGGATAAAATAGTATTATAATTACAGAGGAACTATTGTATTTTATATCATATGAAAATACTGTATATTTTCAAACAACATTATCTAAATAACATTAATAATACAACAAAAGCGTTACATATTATTACATAATTACTAATAAATAAATTTATAAAAATAGATTTATAAATAATCAAACATTACTAGTAGTATCAACAAAATACAGTATATTTTAAAATAACATTATCTAAATAATACTAATGCTATTATAACACTACTACCACCACTACTACTAATAGTTATATCATTCTCAAAATTAATATTATTGTATGTAAATAATATAAAGCAATAGTATAATGACTGCAGATGGAGTGATGGCTTACTGATTTGGGGTTGGAGTGATATCTGGAGGTGTCACAGACCACACTGTATCCGATCAGCCGCTCACCAGGGAACAGACAGGTGGCTCCGACCGGAGAGAGCAGGATCTCCTTTGTCTCTGGATACAGCCACTCAATGGAGATGTCAGTCAGCACTGAAGTCATGGACTTCTTCAGAGACTTAATCATCTGCCAAAGACACAAATAAGCACCAGGTCAAACACTATCTAGTGCTTCTGTCAAGAGAGCACAGTCTATGGAAATTAAAGAAGGAAACTATGAGATGAGAGAAGGAAAAAACATGTGCTGTCAGCTTTGACTATTACCCTAACTGATGTTTGACTAAACAAAACCAATCGTTAATTGCTAATACATTTAGACACTCCATAATTTACATGGCTGCTGTAATTGCTTTGTGGTGACATTCAAAATAGCAGGCTGCTGCGCTGAAAGATAAACATGTCAGAGGAAATGAGGACCTTGGGCTGCAGTCGTTCTCCTTCTGCCAGGAACTCAGCTGTGCCTCTGGAGACAGCGGCCAGTCCTAAAACCAGCCTCCGGCACGCACCCTGGCCTATCCCGAACGTGTAACACCTGCCATGATGCAAACACACACAGACACACACAATAGGTGCAGTGAGTCTGTGAAAACATCAGAAAAGCATCACATCGTGAAGAAACTGCTCCTCTGATGGGTGATGCTCTGCCAGACAATATCACTTTCATTTTCTTAACTTTATTCATTTTGCTAATCTGAATAATAGGCATCCCATTTTCTTCAGCAACTAACACAGGTTGTGTAACTCACTGTCACACAGCCTAGAGAGCTGACTTCATGTCTGCTGCCTGCGTAGGCAGCTGCCTTCTAAGAAAGCATAATGAAACAGACTGATGAGAAATGTTCTAGCCAGACTGAAACCGCATACTACACACAAATAGTCTTCAAACAAGAATTACAGCCTAAACTGGTCTCTACTAAAACAACTGACCAAAAAAGTTTCACTTTAGGATGTTGCTAAGCTAACAACACAATATTACAGCACAATATAAAATAAATGAATAAAAATATTAACAATATTTAGAATAAATATATAAAAATATATAATAAAAAAAAATATATATATATATATATATCAATCATAATATAAAAATATTTTATTTATTAATAATATTTTATATATAATACAATCCTATTTTTTCATAATTAACTATGCATTTATAAAGATATAAACCAAAATACTGCATACAAGAATTCAGTAAAATAGTGCAATTTTTCTTAGATTTCTTTTTACCTAAATTAATTTCCCCCCTGATTTCTCTTCATAATTACCTATATATAAGCAAATATATATTACATTTTTTTTTTTAAAAATTAAATACTACATACTAGTAACTTTTACACTTTTTTACACACACACACACACACACACATATGTACATACACACATATATATACATATACATACATATTACAGTACTGGGTACAATGGTTTTAATTTATTTTTTAAAAATGTATCTTAAGTATTTCTATGTAAATAAATAAATGATGTATAAATCAGAAAATAAATATGACTAAAGTAAAGAATTAAACAACTACAAAATAAAACATTTATCTTAAATCTTGACTGTAAATGTTTGCAGAGATCTTCTGGAAGCATTCTGGGAACAGAATTTTGCAAATACAGTTATCATAAACCAGAATAAAAATTGCTTTAGCTTTACTTTTCATGCCGTTGAATCATCTGCCATGTCCACAACGTCAGTAAAATATCGCCACTATTGATAAATTCAGGTATGAAGATACACTGTTTTACTACAGCACCCCCGATGCTTTCTAGGTAGGCAGCTCCCTATGTTTTGGAACCAAGCTGAAGTTTTATTTGAAAATTTTATATTACTTGATATCTGAAATTTCTACAATTCTACAAAGATTTGAGCTTTAATACACAGTATCTGAAGGCAAACAGTAGCAATTGCAGATAAGTGACCTTCAGTGCAGGCTGTAATTCGAGAAAACAGGGAACACATTTATTATAGTGTGGATGGGCAATCAGATCAGTTTGCAAGCAAAGAAAGCCGAGTTGTGTCCTCACAGCAGAGAAACAGTGTAGTAAGACACATTTGTGATTACTCTGGATCTTCTGTAAAGGACAAGTGCTGTTTAAGGCAGTAAATTACAACAAAGCTTCACTTCCCAGCCGTGGTGTGTCTATTGTACTGCAGGGACGACTCTTAAAACCCACGGGTTCCTCCATTCATTTGAAATAAAGCTATTGTAGCTTCTGTTCTAGGAGGACGGGGAAGAATAGAAGTGTTTCTCTGAGGTGAACGTCTCGGCAGGTGATAAATGGACTGGAGATGGGAGATGGAAGCCTCTCGGAAGCAGCGGAGAGCGGAAACAAAGCCTGCGAATCCCAGCCGTGTTATGGCTAGTGCGGATCTAAAAGCATTAGACGGAGAGACATCAATTCACTGTTGCTTGCGGCTGCGTTGATCTGATTATGATCCTATTACCTGAATAGTTCTGCAGCTCTGTATCCTTGAACCTACGATATTAAAGGATTAGTTCACCCAAAAATGAAAGATTTGAATTATGAGTCATTTAATCAAATGGTTCAAAACCTTACAGCTTTTATTATGTGGAAAATGAAACACGATATTTTTAAGACTGTTCAAGCTGCTCTTTTCCATGTAAATGAAAACATATTGTGATCATGTGAAGCTGGTTTGCATTTAAAAGTCACCAATATTATCTGTTGAGCATATTCAACTGAGTTACTGTAGCTCGCTCAGAAAATTATTGTTCTTTCATCATTCGCTCACTGTTTCAAACCTGAGTGATTTGATTTTTCTGAACACATAGAATAAGAAGATATTATGGGGTTCAAACAACATTGGACACAATTTCCTTAAAAGAAAACACAGAAACCTTTCTAAACCTTTTATGTATGTTCCAACGATCAATGTCATACAGGTTTAGATCAACACAGAATCTATTTTTGTGGAACTATTATTTTTAAATAAATGTATTATATGCAAATGCATAATCTTTACAACTAGTAAATATTGCTTTCATAAATTAAAATAAAGGTGAAAAAAATAAATATTAGATGCAAAAATTATACACAATTTATTCTGAAATAAAATATGTTTAAGTACAACGATGACCAAAACTAATTAAAATAATTAACTCTTTCCCTGCCAGTATTTTTTATTTTTTTAAGTTGCCACCGCCAGCATTTTTTAATAATTTTAACCTAAATATGATGGCCTTCAGAATATTTTCTGCTATGCAAATATGAACATTATTATATATCAAAATAAAGAGCCAAGCCTCTGATTTAAAAAAAAAACTGATTCTATTTTTATGCGTTTATATTTTATCATCACTTGAATGCAAGAAGCTTTCATCAGAAATACATGCATAAATGTATTTTTATCAAAGTAGCGCATTTTCAAGCAAACTATATTCAGATATCTTTCACCTGTAAATTATTATATAAACTATTGAAATTGCATTCAGTATACAGAACAAACGTTTATGCACACAAACACGTATACATATGTTTACACACACACACACACACACATTTAGGCTACATACTGCATATGTACCTATATATACGCACATACTCAATCTATCCACGACACAAAACCAGAGATGTTTTTGCATCTGTGAAGGGATCTCCGTCACTGACTAGCCTAACTTTGTCCCGATCCGATTCAGGACCCGATTGTTTCTGGATCTTCCATTTATGACAATTAAAATAAAACTTTTTGAGCCTGTAGACCCAAGAAGTCCCGTAACTCATTCAGGACATGCGCTAGGGCTTTCCTTACCGTAATACACCTAGAACAGGTTTGCCGTAAAAACTTGTCTTTGGCGAGATAATGGCGGGGAAAGAGTTAAAACTAAATTTAAGTACTTCGATAGTGTTTACTATAATTGTATTATAATTGAATCAATATTTACATTTCTAATAAGAACATGTATAGTCAAATCTGTGATGTGTTTGAGAATAGTACTTTATGGTCAAATAAAAATCCATTTATAAATTAGCACAACCTTTTAATTGCACAGTGCAATCATATTTGAAGGACGCTAAGAAATATCTGAGATTACAATGCAACAGCACATTTTATAGTAGCTCTAGAGAATGGCATGAGCAACGCCAAAGTCATGGTTCGACTCGCAGGGATGCATAAACTGATAAACATACAGCAGAAATGCAATGTAACCGGCTTTGGAGCAAACTCAGACCTGGTGAACCTGGAGTGGCTGCGGAGCAAATCGATAACTTTCCCCGTATTACTGATGGCTCCGTCGGTCAGGAGGAAGAGCAGGCGAGGATGACCTCTCTGCATGGGCTGCCGCAGGATCCAGTTGAGAGGAGCCAGTATGTTTGTGCCGCCCATGTCAGCCCGGATTTTCTTCACATGCTCACAAGCCAACGCCAAGCTCTCCTGTGAAATAAATGAGATTTGTTGTAACAAACTACAGTGACACAACAAAACATTATTCGGTTAATCAGTATTTCTATCTTGTTATTGACAGATCCAATATATCTAAACCTCTTTAAAACAAGACAAAAGCAAAAATGTGTAAGATAAGACAATACACAATCATTATACTGTAGTTCTATATATATACACTATATTACCAAAAGTTTTCGCTCACCCATTCAAATGATCAGAATCAGGTGTGCTAATCACTT
>JAUMHR010000084.1:16252548-16267254 GCA_032361145.1 Enteromius fasciolatus
TCGAAGTGAACTCGACTGAAGGGGAACGTCTAAGGTTACAACGGTAACCCACGTTCCCTGAAGGAGGGAACGGAGACTTTACATCCCCTTGCCACGACCCTGGGTCGCGCTGACGCCGGCTCGTGCAATCTGCATGTGCAATCCAGCCGTGACCTCTTAATCGCGCTGTGATAAGGTGCACCTGGCTGTGATTATTGCACGCCTCATGCGAGATCCCATATGTAACGTCTCCGTTCCCTCCTTCAGGGAACGTGGGTTACCGTTGTAACCTTAGACGATGTTAGGATGTCTCTAGTAAGATCGGTCACAAACATGCTGCACGATCAAATGTGTAGAGTCTTATTAACTTTATTACTTTTATTCTCCCTCTTTATGTTTCATCCATTTTCTCGACTGCTAAAGCAACTCTTAACTGTCTTAAAAGTCCTCCTTCATGCTTCTATCAATTTCAGATGTTAAGACCTCTTTTAAGGGTTAATTGCTTTTTTCTTTACTAGGATCTTTTCTTTATTTTTAAAGTTTCTAAGAAGAATTCCATCACTAGGAGCATCTCTTATAGCACTAAGATTTTTTATTAAAAAATCTTAGTGCTGTATGGCCCTGCTGATCGAGTATGCAAACTGAATAAAAAGTTCACCGTAATGTGGTTAAATGTGAACTTTCAGCGGAAATAGAAACAGAGTTCAAGCTCTTCTGAAGGATGCCAATTAGCCTATTGTGAACTGCTCTGAAGAAAGACTTTTAAATTAGCCATGTATTTCAACCACTTTACATCACGCCTCAATTAGTTAGTCCATTGTACATTAAATTACTTCTCAGAAATCTGCTGTTTTCATGACTCGCTTACTAAATTAACCAAGGAAATAGCTTCCTTTTACATACACACACGTCTCTCCTATTAAAAAATTACATTTGTACTGGCATAAAACTATACGGGCACAAATATTGTCATCTCTATACTACAGTATTTTCTAAATTCAGATACTATCAGCTACTTGATTATGGTATGGAATAAAAATGACTAGAACATTCATCAGGATTACTCCTTTTGTGTTCAGCAGGAGAAAGAAAGTCATACGAGTTTGAAATAAATGATTGTTGTCCTTTCTGTTATTCAGTGTCATTCGGCTCACGTCAGCGAATGATTGATAGAGCCACACATTAATACAAATGTGAAATCTTTTATGATTCACGGATTCCCCTCTCGTGCTTTAAAGATTACAGGAGCACACATCCCGGAGGAGGTGAAGTTAACCCTTATTACACTACATGGTAGGTAGAAACACTATGGACTCAGCTGAAGACCTTTGACGGTTTCCATAGAAACGTCTGTTCATTGCTGATGATTTTAGGGCTGAATGTTCTCTCCCTCCTGTTGAGGAACAGCACTCACTTAAGGATGCAATTGAAGCTTTGCGCTGCTGAGAAACATTCCCACTTAAAGTAACTACTTCCTGAAGCGACGATTAGCAAGGATTGTCATGGTATTTCGCATTAAATAGGTAACCTAACTAAATTTGATTTCACACTTGATTTTCAGTTTGAGTGTCATTAGGTTTAATCTAACAGCTTGACATTATAAACCTGAATATTTTAGAGAGCGACTGGAGTTTGTAAGAGGTGTGTGGGAAAGTTCAGAAAAAATATATGCTGTAACTACCACTTTGGGGTCAGTAAAATGTATCTAAAAAATTTTATTCCCCAAGGATGCATTAAATTGATCAGAAGTGACATTAAAGATATTAATAATATTACAAAAGGCTCATATTTTAAATAGAATTTCTTTAAAATGATTTAATATTTTTAAAATATTTTTCCATATTAAAAATAAATTACATCTTAAAATTTAAAAATCTTAAAAATATAAAATTGTTATTTTTAATTAAAATAATATTTCACAATATCAATGTTTTTTGTATTTATAATCAAACAAACTATTATAAAAAATACTTCTTACAAACAGTTTATTTAAAAAAAAATAAACAAATAGATTAAAAGTTACTGAATATATTCAATAAAAAAATATAAATAATATTTGATTAATAATTACAATTGTCAATATTAATAAAAGTAAGTTGCAATTTACTGAATTTAACTGGTTGGAAATAATAAATGGCAATAATGGCATTTCCACCATTAAATAAAAAATAAAAATGACTTTTTTCAGAATTGCAAGAAATAAAGTCAGAAATGTGTAAATATTTTATTTATTTTATTTTTGTGGCAGAAGTGGGTTTCTGTTTTATTTCTGTATTGATTTATTTATTAACAAATGTATTCAATAATTTGTATTTATTTGTCCCTATTAAGTTTATAGATCTAAAAGTACTGTGGTTGTTCAATAAAACAATAGTTTCTGGAGTGAGCATACAAATCTTAATCTTAGTTATATTACATGCTGTTTTGCTTATGAATCTCTTAGTCACAAAAACACATCTTGAGAACATTGCTTCAAATAGCCATCACTTCCAGTGCAGTTTATGACCCTGGCTGCAAAATAATAATAAAAACCTTAGCTAGATTTGACCAACT
Source organism: Enteromius fasciolatus (assembly GCA_032361145.1). NCBI lineage: Eukaryota > Metazoa > Chordata > Actinopteri > Cypriniformes > Cyprinidae > Enteromius > Enteromius fasciolatus. The sequence goes on from JAUMHR010000084.1 coordinate 16,255,081, forward strand.
ATATTGAAAATGCAGTGTTATAAGCGTTTTATGTTGTACTGCTAGTTTTGATGTATTAGGTCCTTGTACGGCCTGCTTCATATGGTTTTGTGACTGTTTTCTGTATTCACTCAGTCACCGTCTCACTCACAGTTTTTTCATTACTGCAGTCCTTCTTGGTGGCCTTTATGTAGTCGCTCCGTCCTTTCAGATGCTCATCGTATTCCTCTGGTGTCATGTCTCCGTCTTCGATGAGAACGTGCGGCAGATGGGGCTCTATGTGAAGAAAGGAAGAATTACTATCTCTGAGTAGCATTATAACCTCTCCTTGTGGAGACACAACAGTGAGTTATGACACCAGATGATGAGATGCATTACTGCCAGACATGAAGGACTCCCACGGTGGCAGTATTTCTTAAAAAGACCAGCTGTATTAGAGAGTGTGTTGGCGCCATTAATATGGCTGAACGTTTGCCCCTTAGACTCGGCTGCCTTATCAATTCAATTGCACAATCCTGGCCTCGGGTCGCCTGTGGAGTGAGCAATCTTATGAGACCTCGAGAGATTCATTTATGCCTCCAAGACGCCGACGGAGGTCGAGATGCATGATGGGGGGGTTGAAGAAATATAGAGCTCAACTAAACAGTGCTTATAGAGCGAGAAATGATGTTATATGGCTGTGGACCTGGGAATGATGTTTCAATAGCCTATGATTTCATAAAGCGCCTCTTGTTTGGACAAGCTTTCAGGCACATGGAGAGATTACCACTGTCTTGCTCTGAAAGGCTGACTCTATTGTCCAGTTAGCACAGGTCAAAGTGACCGTGATCTTGTTTGTCTGCCCATGTGGGGACCAAATGGCCTGACAAAAAAAGCAACATTGCTTCCTAGGTCCGCTAGGAAAACAGATTCATAAAGACTAAAATGTTGCTCATTGCGACTAGAAGCGGTTGCTAGTTGCTGCCCTGAGTGTTTTTTAGCATTATTGTTGCCAAGGATTATAAGGGAATCATAAGTATTTAATTCTGATTCATTTGAACAATTTTGATTCCTTAATGATTCTTTTAGTACTTGTAAGGAATAAAAATTTGATAATAAGAAATGTAATTGCATTGCCAAATGATCATTTCAGGAACACAATTTAAACTCATTTAAAGCAATTCTCGCAAAAGGTGTGATCATTTCTTTATGACTTTCCACAATCTTTTCAGAGATGGCATAAATGCAACTCATTATTTGGTGTTCGCTATATATTTTACAAATTTATACTAGATACTAGAATCGGTTGATAAGAATCATTATTTTGGGAGTCAGACTACACTGGATGTGCTATATGTTTTGATTCACTAAAAAGAACCAACTTGGAGTCATTCATTCAAGAATCAGAATCAGTAGTTATGTTTGTGATTCACTTATTTAGGAATCTAAATACACTGGCTCCACTGAAAATGTCTGATTCCCTTTAAAAGCGTAATTCATTTGGAAGTCAAACCACATAGGATGTGCATTTTTGATTGACTAAAGAAATAGCCATGCTGCATGTCTTTAACTCACCTAAAAAGAACCAACAGAGTCATTTGTTCACGAATCAGACTACACCGCTCATGTGACATACGACATACAGTATAATGACTGTAATTACGTGCTACACACCGCTGGGGTAGATCAGTATCTCCACAGGGCAGTCGTAGGTGTACTTGTCTGCCAGTGTGACTACAATGCTGGTGGCAGAGCGAGCCGAGGGGTCAGCGTCCGCACGGATGGCATGTGAGGGGCTCTCCACACCTGCACAGAGAAACCTCTAAAGCATCTAAAATAAGCACGAGCAACAGACGTTAGGCCACATGCGAGGACTAAACCGTTCTGCAACTCCAGCAGGAAGATGCATGTTGCAATACAAAGGCATCAAATAATGTTATCAGAATGAAAGTCAACATCAAATTATTGACGCATCAAAATAATTTTAGCTAAATATTTGACAGAATATACTTTGCGTTTATGATTTGGTCAGACATTTAAATTCAAATAAAGCATTACATGTATTCCTATTTATTTCTCAGGAAAAGAGGGGTAGCTTATAATATTACATTTTCTACGCATGAGGATGGAGGAACTGACCTGCCAGTAAATACGGCCCTCTGATCTCAAGATGGAAATTAAACTCATAGTCAATGGAGTTAATGGTCTCTTCCTCCAACAGAGCAGCCAAACACCCTCCTGGGGCCGTCTGCTCGTGGGTTCCCGCTGCACAGTGATGCTGATCCCTCCTGAGACAAATCAGCAGGAGATATTCGGATGTACTGCTCAATGTTTTTTGTCCAATCAATGGAGGTCAGTGAGCTCTGACATTGTTTAATTTCCAGTTTTCGTTTTACACTTTGCTTAATCAACAAATAATGTGACAATATCTTTGGAAAGATACCTAGAGAGATGGTTAAACAGATGGCAGTAAAAATTCTGTATGCAAATAAATGCAAGAAGAAAGACAAGTCGCAATTCAGTATGCAGATATCTGGTTTTTAATCTTGCATGCCATAAGAACAACCGGTCAGCAACTGCTCTGATTTAAAGGAATAGTTCAAACAAAAGAAGAAACAATTTTGAAAACTGCCTTACTCTCAGGCCATACAGAATGTAGATGAGTTTGTTTATTCGTCTAAAAAGAATAGGAACATTTCTCTTTCAGAATTTCTTGATCTCTTGCTCATCAGTGGATCTTCTGCAGTGAATGGGTGCCGTCAGAATGAGAGTCCAAACAGCTGATAAAAACATCACAATAATCCACAAGTAATCAACAACACTTCAGTCCATAGCTTAAGGATGGATTTAATTGTTTTGTACAAATGCAGCTTTTCACTTTGCAAGATGTTAACTGATGGACAGGAGTCATGTGGATTACCTGCGGATTCATTTGGGGAGCAAGTGATATAGTGGTAAATTTCTCCAAACGTGTTCTGTACATTTTGGATGGCCTGAAGCAAGGAAATCCTCAGCGAGTTTTAATTTCAGTATGCAAATATTACACTGATATCAAAGATTTTTATGCATGTCATATGAACAACCAGTCAGTATGCTTTTAATTCACTGTCATGTAGCTGTATGTGAACATAAACTATCTGCAAAGTTGCGACACCAACAGTGCACGATAAAATTACCGTTAAATTAACGTTAAAGTTATTGTCTATCAAAAAACATTCGCCTAAACGAGTCGTCAGCAATTCAAATCTTTTTCAAATCTTGCCCCGCCCCCAAACATTACAATTTCCACGTGGATGTCAAGAAGATGCTGTATCCAGTGAGTTAATTTGTTTTATATGCCCTTCTGAAAGATGAATTTACAAAAAATGAGTGATTAACATTCATTTTTTCAACAACACCTCAGCAGTACAATCTCTTGTTGTGTTCACGTAAGTTCACAACATAGAGGTGTGTCAGATTCACTTACAAAAGCAAATTGCGATGATTTTCCACGGTACTCCATGTTAACTACAGTAGTTGATGTATTCTCTCAGAAGCACCTCTAGTAAGATCAGAAAGTGTAATTTGGGTACAAGCTCTGTGGAGCGCTGTAGTGGTAGACCAATCATAAAGGACTGTGCCATCTGACCAATCACAGCAGTGAGGGCTCACAGAGAGGCGGGGTTTACTGATTCTTTGAACTGCTTCACACGAGTCGTTTACAAATCATTTAGAAATGGGGTAAAAATAAATCTGTTTTTGGTGAAAACGAAAGTGTTTTTTGACCTTGCATACATGTAAACTTGTTTTAAGAGACTGTTTTAAAGCAACCTTTAAAATGGCATAATAGGGGCACTTTAAGTAATTGGACCACACTGATTGTCCTGTAACTTTTTGAGTCCTTCAATCATTATGCAAATATATTACACAGATTATATCAACATCAGTGTAATGTCTACCATGTCATGGCAGGTCAATTTTTACACTTAAATGTCGTAAAATGTGTAACATGCAAAGTGCAAAATAGACAGAACAGATAAAGTTGATTTTATTTATAAAATGCATTTTATGCTTTAAACTGGAGTCTATATGTGAAAAAGTTCAAACTGAATTAGTAGGGTTTGGACTGAAATCAGAATGTTTGAAGATCATGCAGTAAATACAGTGTTTCCATACAAATACTAAACATCAATGAATCACACACCTCCTAGCAGTGCTGGGCGAAAACGCTTGCTCTTCTTTGACAGATCGTTGGACTCTTGGAGAACAGACAGGCGGTGAGCTCACCCGAATTCCTCCATTAGTGAGAGTCCTGAGCTCTGAGGAGGTGCTGACCAGTATATTAATGGTCTCCAGAGGGGGAATGACCCCCAGACTGACCACTAGCATTGTCCTCTCCTGATCCTCATCCAAAACGATCAGTCCTGAAACAAGATGATGCGTCAGAAAAAGAAGGCACTGAAATGTACAGTCCACTTCAATGAACAAGCATAATAAAATGTGTTAAAGGAATAGTTCACTCAAAAATAAGATCCTCTGCTGTGAATGGGTGCCGTCAGAATGAGAGTCCAAACAGCTGATGAAAGAATCACAATAGTACGCAAGTAATCCACAGTCCATCAGTAAACATCTGGTGAAGGGAAAAACTATATGTTTGTAGAAACAAATACAAATTAAGGCTTTTAATCTGTCACTTCATTCTGCTCATCATCAGAGGACTTGTATTTAGGAGCAACTATGTGGATTAATGGATTTGATAATGTTTAATCCGCCGTTTGACTATCCTTCTGATGGCACCCATTCACTACAGAGCATGCATTGGTGAGCAAGTGATGTAATGCTATATTTCCACACATCTGTTCTGATGAAGAAACAAACTACATTTTGCATCACATGAGGATGAGCAAATATTCAGCAAATGTTCATTTTTGGGTGAGCTATTTCTTTAACTGGATTCAACAGCCTCCGTGACAGGCCTTACGTTTAAGCTCTGAATCAGGGATTAGCTAAGATCTTTGATGAGTATTATATGTAAGCATATAATCTTCCCACCTCCGCTCTGCAGGGTTCCAGTGGCATTGCAGCAATCAAAGTAACAGTCATCGATTTTCATTTTATCTTTGACCTGCACGGTTATTATCTGGCTGCCAATCATCGCTTCGAACCCGACCACCACGCTGCACTCATCCAGGGGGTATATAAAGATTCCTGCAGGAATCACAGGATTACAGGAGGACACACTGTTTATTATACAATAGCGAAAGGCGATCCTTCCACAAAGCTAATTTTGCACTTGACAGAAATTAAATCCTTCGTTTTAGTGCTTTCAGCATTGACCAATGCAAAATCCAATCTGCGGGAGTCAATACAACACCGGAGACCACAGAGCAGCAATCTGCCCGTGACATTTCTACACAAACAGCTGCTGAGGTTGGGAGGGAAAGGAGGGCATTTTGACAAAGTATTACTATGCATTAAACTCTTAATAATCTTATATAAAGCGTTTAGTGCGTATATTTTCAGGAGGAGGATCATAATTGTGTTATTTGTCAAAAGCTAAAAAATACTGGACCTGATGATGTAGCATCTTTTGAGGTTATTTTTAATTGGTTGATTAAAAAGTTAAAGAAAAAAAGGCCTAAATTCATGATTTATTTATTTGAACTGTAAAATTTCCATCTGTTTGCATTACACAGCTTTAATATAAACTCAAAAACGTAATATAATGCATGTTTGTCAGTCCCTCGTAAATTAAACAAGCAATATTGCAGCAGTTTATTAACTATTGCATTGATTTGGTTTCATTTTCATATAATCTTATTTGCAAAATTGCAAATCAGCATAAATCCGTTGATTATGAAAACAATAACTGAAACTAATTGGATTTATAAATCTGGCTGACCGATGTGCATCACATTATGTTTAACAGTTGAATCCAAATGGAAAATTAGTTTTTGAGTGTAATAGTGAAGACTTAGCAAGAGCCGCTAATGATTAATATCGCTTCAGAAGAAGTAATGTGCCTATTTCAGACAGCTTACCCTCGATAGGGTGATCTTCAATGTTTTCATAGGTCAAGGAGGCTGTCATTGCCAGGGTGTAACCCCTGACACAGGAAGTGATGTCTGAGATGCTGAGAGGCAGAGCGCTCCATTTGCTCTTGTTGATCAGGCCAGGCATGATGGTGGATCTGTCCAGTACAGCTTCTCACATGCAGAGAAGGGAGTGTTTCCCTAAAATGTCTAGATAACATTAAAACCATGTTTTAATTCAAATAAATAAATAATTAAATTACGTCTTTTGGGCCAATGCATTTTGATTTATTTTGTTGGATACACATTTATTTTTATGGCCAATGTATGAAAGTCCAGATAATATTATTATTATTTATATATCATTATTTATTGAATTTTCCTGCTTTAAGCAATACAACAAAACATAAATAAATATAGCTATATTTATATATTTCCTTACATTTATTTTGTAACTAATCTTTAGAAAAAAATGTCTTAACTTTAAAACAATATACATTTTTAAAAGCTGCTTGAATTAGCTAATATTGTTATTATAACTTATAACCAATTACACTAAAATATGATTGTTCTGACAAAATATGTAAACATCTCTAAAACAAGATACATTTACTTGAAAAGCGAAAATGCATAAAGGATCACAATTATTATTATTCTCTCTCTGATTTTTTATTGGCTGTAAGCAAATCTAACAGAATTTTTGTGGTGTTTTCTGCACAATAACAAAACACTACACAATCATTTTGGATAATAAACATTTAAAAGATTTTCTCTGAAATCAAGCTACAAGCAGTATCTACCACGTCAGATACTTTGATTTTCAAGTTAAACTGACCTCATTTTAAGGATGTTTATAGAAATAAATCTGATTTAGTGAAAATGTAGGGGTCTTTGACTGTTACTCCCCTACAGTAGCATTAACTCTGGACGTGGTCAACAAACATTTGACCACTAGAAACTGACCAAAATCTCATTTTTAAATGTTTACTGTTTTATCATTTATACAACTGTGACATGGTTTAGAAAGTGTCTTAAGTGTCCAGTGTCTGTGCTTGAGAAAAAAAAGACAAAAAAACAAGTTATCAACATTGTCACATCATAACTCATCATGCACTCATGCCTGTCACGTTAATAAAGATGAGAATACAGCAGCATTATCCGTATCCCTCTGGATGTCACTCTGGTGTCCAGGTCCATACAAACCCCCCGTCCCATGACTGGATTTCTAGCACAAGTCTGCTTCAGCACATCAAAGGAAACAGAAAGCTATGGCACATCAAACAACCCTGTAACAGATGCACTGCTGAGGCCATGACCAGTCAGTTTTTACCTGAGCGCACAATACTCCAGACTATAAAGGAATACAAACCCAGAGCCGTTATCTGATACAGAGCAGCGTCTGTGTCTCTCGGATCCATTAATGATTGTTCCAGAAAAAGCGATTAACATGATGTAATACTCAAATTAACTAGTTTTCAGAGCCCAAATGCGATATCTTTAACTTTTCAATTGATTCTCTTGGACAGTAATGGAATCGAAATGGAAAGCTAATGCGTCACAGATTTCTCTCCTTAGGAAAAGATACCAAAGCACTCTGACTAAAGTTTAAGGGGCGATCTCTCTGAATAGCATCTCAGACTCTGCTCGGATTCGCCAAAATACAAAGTCTGTCACCAAAAAGGCTCGGTACTCATATGTCAATTGTCTGTTTTGATTTCTAGTAAGACGTAAGAAGACATATCTGAGATGTTGACCACTAAATCATAACTGAAAAGCCCATTAGGTTTCCTGAGGTTTGAACAAGCAATCTCCAAAGAATAAAAATGCCACAAATGAGATCTCTTATATTATGGCATTTATAAATATTGCAATTGTTTCTCCTAAACAGCAATGGCAATCGAAGGCTTTTGTTGAATCTGCCTAATGGATCTGTCGGAAAACAACAGTTTCAGAAAAGATCTCTAAACTGCCTCATATTGTGTTCAGGTTTACATATCAGAGATTTTAATATGAGCTCTTTTAAATATTTTTATGAAATACCTGGGGTATACTTTAGAGTAGTAGAAAATATTTGGCCATTTTAAGATTATAATATTGAGAATATAGACTGTCATTCAAAAAATAATTTTTAATGGTTTTAAAATAAGTTTCTTACACTCAGTAAGACTGCATTTATTTAATCAAAAATACAGTAATATTGTGAAATATTATTACCATTTAAAATAGCAGTTTTCCAATTTTTTTTCCTGTGAGCAAAGCTGACTTTTAACATAATTATTTTTTTACAAAACATGACATTTAAAGAGCAGCATGTTTTAAAACAGAACTCTTTTTAACATTAGAAATCTCTTAACTGTCATTTTTTATCAATTTAACGCAGAAAAAAAATCAACTTATCTAATAAAATAAAATCTTACTGACCCCAAACTTAAATTTCTGTATTGTTTAACATCAATATATTTAATATTAATCTAAAAATTATAATATGTTAACATTATTTCAGCAGTTCACAGCCTTGAAATGGCATCCGGCATTGAAAAGCCCATAACAATTGACTATTAATGACTTACTGAACATCAGCATTTGAATCTGTTTATTTCATCTAACAAATTACAGGAGAAACGTCTGTGATAAACCTCATATTTAAAGCATAAGTCATCAAACAGGATCATGAAAAAATAATGGAAGTTTGGAGTACTATTAAATCTTGAGTTTTATTTATAGTTTTAGTATTTATCTACACTCTCAGAAATAAAGGTACAAAAGCTGTCACTGGGGCAGTACCTTTTGAAAAGGTACACTTTTGTACCTATTAGGTTCAGATATGTTCACTTTAAGTACTTTTAAGATACCAAAATGGGCTCTATGGGCCGGTTTCCCGGATAGAGATTAGATTAATCCAGGACTAGACATTTGCAAACATGTCTTACAAAAATGCATTACCTGTGAGCATTTTAAGACCAAACAATGGCAATAATGTATTTTAAGATATCTCAGTGCAAGCTTTTTCCAGTTTAGACAGCTCTTAACATTTATTTTAATCTAGGACTAGTCTTAAACCCTGTGCGGGAAACTGCCCCTCTAAGTAAAAGCATGCACCTTTTGAAAAGGTACCGCCCCAGTGACAGCTGGTACCGCCCTCAGATTTTCATCTAACTTGCTGAACTTCCACAGAGGGCCAGTGTTTTGGAAATCTGACTTGATTCCCAGCCAGTTTGCCCAAGATTTATGAGCAACTATTCTCAGAGGACCTAAATGTTTGAGATTAAACAGCTCCCCATTATCACAGAACAGAAACAGACGCTTTCATCAAGGTGTCCACATGGTCATAACTCTCAGACACAGAGGAACGCCACCCCCTCTCTAATAGATTATGGTTTGGCGGGGGAGGCCGCGTGACGGGATGAGAGTGGACAGAGTGCAACAGATTTCCCCACACTCACACACGGCAAACCGGTCAAACACTGCCATCGTGTGTCCTGAGAGGAGCAGACATTTCTGCACAAAGCAAAGGTGCCACTATCATATTTAAACCTGATTTAACAGATGCTGAAATCATGCAGGAAACTAATGATAATAAAATATTATATGATAATGATAAAAGCATGCATTTGTTCAAAAATATGACATGTTCTTATAATTTAGAATAACTGTATAATTGCAACACATTTCAGAGCATAATTTATTCCTGTCACGCAAAGCTGAATTTTCAGAATCAGAACTCCAGTTTTTATTGTCACACAATCCTTCAGAAATCATTCTAATATGCCGCTAAAGAAACATTTATAACAGATACTGAATCATGCACCTCTAAAACCTCTAAATAATTACCTCTTATGCTCACCAAGGCTGCATATACTTAATCAAAATGTAATATTCCATTTATACTCCATTTATATTAATATGTATTTTTTGTAATATGCTGATATGCCTCTAAATATAGAACAGACACCAAAGTCATGCAGGTAATCGATAACATTTTTATAAATTATAGGTAGACACATAAATTAAGCTTTTTAAAGCAGATAAAGGTTCAAATCAATTTCATACTTAATAGCCATATCATTTTGTTACGAAATAAAACAATTCTAGCTTTCTTTCATGCTCTATTCAAGGGGACCCAAATCAGAAGAACCCGAAGTGACAGACCATAATCAACCCCTGCCTCCCATCCATCCTCTCCCTGGAGCAGCGGAGTGTGAATCACTCCCAAAGAAACAGCCAAATCACCCACTCCACACACTCCAGCGCTGCCACCACACACCGCCGGAGACACGGCGCGGAAACAAACGCCTGTTGATCCCCAATCTCCAGCGAACTGACTACAGATGCATCACTTGCGGCCGCGGGTGAACGAAATCTCTTTAGTGCTTTGTAAACACTTGGCAAATTCACCTTGAAATACTTCATCTCAATCCTCTGACACTTTTCCCAAAGCAGAAATCTCTTACCTCACATCTGCAGCAATTCTCCCTCAACGTCTGAATCGGTGAGGTCCAAAATAACATCAGGCTGCAACTCCGAAAAGCTCTCTGCCTCTCGGAGATGGACTCGACAACTGAGCAGAACGGATTACGGGAGGGAGAAAGAGAGATGGACAGATACAGAAGCAGCTGGAGGAACCTTAATGCAGTCAATCAGAGCAGCAACATGTGGTTATGAAGCTCGGAGCTGGAAACGAGAGCTTGTCCTGTGCAACAGATGAACACCAGCCCCACCAGCCCCCCGCCAACGCTCGATTCTCCCCTCAGCATCTGTACCACCCACCTCTCCGCTCCCCCACCTCTCTGTCTCTCCGTAATCAGTGACGAGAGCCCATTCATGTATCCTATTTGATAGCCAGGGGTGCCACTGGCTGAAATGCAACACCATGCATGGGGGAGGACGAGGGGAGAGATCATAGATCATATCGATTTTGGTCACACATCTCAAATCTGTCACTTCTGTCATCCCATCATTCATGATTTTCCCTCCGGTGAATGAAAAGCTCACTATGTTGATTTCAATATGACTGGCACGGTTTTATGTGACCGTGGTGCATGTGATTAATCTGCTTTTGCAGAGGACGTAACCATGACAATCAATATGGAGCCTCTAGGGCTTTTTTAAAAGACAACAGGTTGGTTAGAGAAAGTGTGTGTGTTTAGTGATGTGCCGCCTTGCTTAAACCTCAGCTTCTGTTTCTCAATTAAATTAACATGTGCTATTTACTGTCTGTCTTTCCCTCTCTTGCTCGCTCACTCTCAGTGAATGTCTGTTATCTCATCTGCTGGGGTTTACTGAGGGCTGCAGCGGCTGCTGATCATTTCATCTGCAATAAAGAAGAAAATATATCAACTTCCAAAAGCTATGAATGGATATCGGGAATGTCAGCTACATAGGGTTAAAGCATCTAAAGCATCAGCTTAATTAGGTCAGAAGAAGATTTAAAATATTTTAATGAAAAATTTTGTTGTCGTTATTTTTACACAGTAACCATAATATAACTTAGTATTTCTAGCAAGAGCAACCAAGCATGGCTCTTTATTGCCATGGTTACATCAACTATGGTTTCCTATATGATGGTAATAAAGTATATAGGTAACCATCAAGATATGTGTATAGCCAAAACACATTGTGTCTTTATTCTCTTAGATTATAGAGTTTTCATGTACTATTGCTTCCACAATACCATATTTGTTAATACACAGTGTTAAAAAAGAGATTAGGCTATTGTAATATTTTTTCATTCAGGTGTTAATGTTTTTTTTATCTAAGTTTAATGTAAATGTTACTATATCCAGGGAACATTTTTCAAGTAATATTTCTCAGATGTATTTTAGAAAATAGATATCTGTAATATTTCACCCTCAGATTACAGATTTTGATTAGTTGTATCTTGGCCAAATGTTGTCCTATCATAACAAACCATATATCAATGGGAAGCTTGTTAATTTATATTTCATGCGATAAAACTGACTCAAGTTATGACTGGTATATGTAAAAATATGACAAAACTTGAATTTAATTAGGTGCACAGAATTAAAAAACAAACAAAGAAATAAACAATAAATATACCAAACGCATACAAATTAGAAAATGTGGTTGGTTTACCTGAGACACCAAAAATAAAGTTGCCCATTCAAGTGAAGTTTAGCAAATATAAACAAGGAAAGAGACAAATGCCCATATTTGTCTGCACTAATGGCTTATTATAAAATATAAG
>JAUMHR010000084.1:16379716-16395926 GCA_032361145.1 Enteromius fasciolatus
GTGAAGAAATGCAGACCCAGCTCCCAACCCAACTTTGTGAATAGATTAACGGCGATATTTTTTTTATCGCGCGATAACGCGCGATAACGCGCGTTAACGCCGATAACGGCCCACCACTAATATTAATTAATAATCGTTATTATAAGTCATGTTGATACATAATCACAAAATCTTGTTTCAAATGTGCAGTCTTACAAATTAGCACAAAAACCTGACATAAAAATAATAAATAATAATAATAAAATAATAATAAAAAATAAAAAAATCGCAATTATTATCATAGAAATTGCAGTTGGATATTTTTCCTTTGCTGGTGGTGTTGTTATAAGTAGTAAACCTAGTAAACAAAATAATTATTGTATAACTCTTGTAATATTTATAGCATGTATATATAATTTATGATTTCATTATATTATTGTATGTAAATAGCCTATAATATTTAAATGTCACTATAATCATATAAAATTATGCAGACTTACAAACAAGTACAAAAAAATGGACCTTAAAAAAAATTATTACAATTTCGAACTAAATCTCAAAATATTTAGTTATTTTGGTCAAGAAAAAAGAAATATCAACAAGTAAGTTGAAAATATTAAACAAAACAGCAAAATATTAAATATTTTTGTAATAAAGCAGCCTTACAAATAAGCTAAATATATTTAGCAGAAGCATCGCAATTTGCAATTTCCCAATCCTGCAGCCGTACGTAATATATTACTATCCAGGAATGTTTAAAGGGGTCATCCGGTGCCACATGCACTTTTACAAGCTGTTTGGACTGAAATGTGTGTTAGGAGTGTGTGTACACAACCACACTACAATGATAAAGATCCACCAGTAATTTTATTAAATTAAAAGAAAAATAAGTTGCCCCTTCTGAAATCAAGCCATTCTCAAATGTATGTCGGTGTGTTGTCACATCAACAGAGGCCACACCCACAATAGTTGATTGACACACAGACTGAAGACCCGCCCTGAGTGACCCGTCATCAGACCGAGACGCAGAGACAAGCAAGACTCCTAAGAGATTGAGGTGTTTCGTATTAATGAACATAGCAGTATCTGACTCCTTTAATACTCAAGGTTAGAGTTTTATTAACCTTAAGTATGAGCATAAACCACCAATAATACAGCCTCTACCACAACTGACAGTGACTGTGCTAGATGTATTTAGCGGGAAACCATGAATCAACTAACATTACAGATTTCCAGAGCTGCAAAGAGAACATTCAATAGCTAGAACGTGAATAACAAGTTGAGTATAAAGAACAGGATGTCCAACTGAGGGGCAGAGATACAGGACTGGAAGATTGATGTAATCTTCAGAGAAAGACTGCAAACAAAAGAAACACTGAATGCCTTCTGAAGTGCCCAGGTACTGCGGCATAAAAGAAGAGAAAGAGGAAAGCAATCTCTGGTCATTAATTGCATTGATTTGTTAACGGTGGTACCAACATGTTTAAATGCAGTTTTGAGGTGTGACTAGCATGAGAAGCGCTATAAGCTCAATAATCACTATTGACTCTGAGGAGAAACACAGATTTATAGTGTATTCATCTCAGTTTGTCTGAATAAACACACAAACAGCCCAATAAAGAGATCAGAAAAGTAGTCAATTCAGCATGTGAAACACAAACCGTGAGAGCCAATGAAAATCTTTTATACTTATTAAAATGAAATTATCACTTAATATAGGCTAAATTTAAAAAGTAATAATATTAATACAATTGAAACAAAAATTTAAATATAATTAAATAATACATATTATTAATATAGAACTACTAAACATATAGTAATTAATTTAAATTATAATACCAAGAACAGCTTAGTCATTACTTACATACAGTAAATAAAGAAAATAATTATAATGATAAATAAAAGAAAAAATAAATAATAAAATTTAATAAATTTAATAAAGTATTCAATCAATAATAATAAAAAATGTAAAAAAATTAATTAAAAAAATTATATTAATGTTATATATATATAAACATTAAATATTACTTTCTTATTAATAATCAGAACAGTTAAGCTTAATAATCAATATTGATTATATAGAAATATTAAATATTTCTTCATTTAAATGTAAAAAATATTTAATAAATTAAATAATAATTCTTGTTAATACTTTTAATAATGAGAATGGCATTTGATTAAATAATAAAATATATTAGATAAATACCAAATCATATTAAATAATAAATTAATAGAAATATATTACTATATTAATAATAATAGGTTTAATTTTAATAAAATATTTTTATACATTTTACTGTGGAAATAAACAAAATTCTAAGGATTTTGAACATTTTAAAACGAAGAAAAGTTATTGAATGGGACGCATTACAGATTCTGTAGGTCACTAGTCAGTTTTTAAATAATCACATTTGTCACTGTTGATTGCAACACAAAAGGATTTCCCTGCTTCTATTAAAGCACAAGATGCTCTCTGGAAGATCTGCTATCATGCTGGAAAAGACCATCATCAGGTTTTAGTTTAAGCTCAAGCGTTGCTGTCATTAAAGCATCATATCAAAATCAAATAAAAGAACATAAAGTAGAAACATTTTCACCTTTGAACTGCACTGCCCTGTACATTTCCCGTCCAGTTCTCCAGTACAGTGGACATCACGAGTCTGTCCGATCTGATCAATGTGAGCGTTACGATAAGTGGACCTGGATGAGTCATACTGTGCTTTAAAGTACAGCCTGTCCTCCTCCTGTTGTTTCACAGTATCTAGCTGTTATCCGAGATCCAAGGCCAGATTTTGTTCAGCCGAAATCAAACATCAGAAACAGAAGCTCTCTCCATCTCTACATCTGTAATTAGCGTTCAAGTCATTCTCCGCACATAGTAATCATTGACAAAAAGCTTGCTTCTTTGTGTGAAAAGAGACTCTGCAGATCACGCTTTAGAGCCAAAGCCAAATATTTCAAAAAAACCTCTCAGCTTAATCTGATTAAAGCTCGTATCCAGAACAAGCACATCAAAACAAATCAGTTTTACATGTTCCATAAGCCCTGACAGATCAGAAAGCTGACTAATGAGGACTGATATCCCATCTCTCCCTTCAGCACGCCACTCATATTAAAAACAACGAGGGCTATAATTCCTGGAGCTATATGTTTGCATTGCCATCCATCTATATACTTTGGCTTTGAAACGTGATTCATCATGACGCAGCCAATCAGCTGAACCGTGAATAGTGACTAATCACTCTGGATGACAAGCGAATACATAGCAGAGTTATTAGAGTTTAGTAAAACTAAAACCTTAAAATAAACAACATGAACCGATACAAAATAAAACAGGCTATGAAAAAAAAACATGACATCATTGTGCAGCCAAGTTGTGAGTCAATCGCTTGAGTCGTAAATGGTGACTAATCACTCTGGGGCGCGTTTCCCAAAAACAACTGTGGTCACAGGGTCCCTTGTTAGACTCGTTACCAATAGAGTTCGACAGAAATGAGTTAGCTAACAGTGCTTTTGGGATACGCAGCTAAACAGTTGTTAGCGTATTACAGCTAACTTAAACTAAAACAATACATTTTGGGATAAAAAAAAAAAAAAAAAAAAAATTATTAAATAATTTTCAATTATATTTTTTTATTTTAATTAAATATAAAATCCCTTAAACATATTTTATTTATTTTTAATAATTTTTTAAAAAAATGAAACTTAAATAATTATATAGATATATTTAAATAAAACTAATATAAATTACACAAAAAAAACACAAACTAAAATGAGTAGAAGAATATATAGTATTATATTCTAAATATTATATATTATTTATAAAATATAGAATTGTTTATTGAGCGATTATAAGAAACTCCAAAACAGAATCAGGCACTGATGAAATATCTACAGTATACTAAAAATAATGAAATATTTAAATTCTGGGGAAAAAAATACAAATAAGAAATTTGTGTGTGTGAGTTTTCGAATACACAGCTACTTTTGAACTGCCACCATTGGAGACGTTTTTAATTATTATTTTATATTAAAAAAAAATGTATACATTCAAATTCAATGGGGTCCAGTGTTATTATTGGAGTCCAATGTTCCTGAAAATATCATAATTTGTGTTTTGCATTAAACCGAGTTTTGTAATGAGCAAAATAAGAATTTGTAGGTAATGTCAAACGTTGCAGTTACGACGTCCCCCAGCAGGGGCTAATGCCCTCCTGCTCTAGTTAATTCTTGAAATTATGATAAAATTGTACATTAAACGAATCAATATTACAGCTATGAATGACACATCTTAAAACGCCTGAAAGCATGTCTTGATTCCAGCGGCTGTTCTCCTTCTGTCTGTCCGGCGCTTTCAACAGCTCATTAAACCATTTACCTGAGAGGCAGGTTTACACTGAAATGCATCTCGCGCTGAAAACAGACACCGAGGCTGACACAATCAGATGGACTGCCAGATGGATTGTGTTGGTACATGGCTCACATCTTTCCATATTAGCTGATGTCTACGGCTAACTTGCGGCAGACGAGCTTTACAGGTTTCGCACATCTGTTGTTTCTCGGCTTGGCTGCTGACCAAACATCATCCTGTGTTCCGCCTTTACCATACAAATACTAATTTATCCGTGCGGATCTGATTATACTAATATAGACGCTCGGTTCACAAGCAGGTCATCCGTCATGAGACGAACAACAGCTATTTTGCTGCTTAATATTTTGCCAATTGAAAAGTCAGCTATTATTTTCCTGTTATGATCTTCCCGAGCCTTGTTTTTCCTAACACTCGAGTCTTCCAGAGCATGCGAATCCTGGCCTGCATTAACACAACAGTCTTTGCATGGCAAATGAATGGGCTTCGGGCTGCCCTGGGCTTTAACATCCACACCAGGATCTATACATTTCCATACTGAACGTCGCTGAGACATCTACTGCTTATAAAAAAGCAATAGAGAGGTTAACTGGGTGGGCCTGTAAATCGACAGTCTCCAACAGCATACCTGTAAACCCATCAAAAGTGAAATGCATTATTGGTCTACGTGCCGCCGCCGGTCTTTGTTCCAGATGGTGTGGCGGCGAGCTAAACATGCTGCCAATATCTCTGCTCATTTGTGCAAAATTAAGGCTCACTTAATATGTTTAACATTTACAGTAACCAAGCTATGCTGCAGGACGATGCATAATGCAGAACTCAACAAAAATGGATATCATGCATATAATTGTTCGTGTATTTACAGTAATAATCTATTAGAAAATAAATACTTAATATTAAATTATTCATCTATTCTCTCACATTTCTTTAATGTTTTATTATTAGCGTATATTATAATTTATTATTATTACCATTTATGATTAGTCACTTTTTGGTGTTCATGCAATGGTACTAAATTATATTATTAGATGTATTTTTGAGCGATCGACAATTATGCATTTTTGTTCATAGAATTAGTATTATTAGTAACCACATTTTTATTATTCACATGTATTTATGCAAATAAGTATTTATTGCACATTTATTGTTTATATTTAAGCATTCCTGGTTTACAGAAATATTATTATTATTATTATTACTACATTCCTATTAGTAATCAAAATTCAGTGTTCCATATTAAAATAGTTTTGGATAACATGGTCACATTGCATAATTATTTCATAGAGCTGTATAATTGCTGCTTATAGTATTATTAGTAGGTATTGTTTTATTAATATCCACATTTCAGTGTTGATGTAAGCGTATTTGCATAAACAGTAAGTAACATTATTAAACATGTACTGTACACAGTGCATAGTTATATTTTAAATTATTTATTTTTGTTCATAGCTATTATTTTAGTGTTCATGTAAGTTTATTTATGTAAATAAGGACTAAAATATTATTGGACAACGCATACTTATTGCATAACTATTTTGTGGAACTGTTTGCAATCGTGCATTGTTGCTCATTGTTGTTATTAAAATGAGCCACAATTCAATGTTCATATCAAGTTGTACTGACATTATAAAACTGAGCAGTGCTAATGAACAGTGTGTACTTTGTGGAGCTGTACATACTGTAGTACTTCACTACAGCAACAATAACAAGCAGCATGTGCAACATGGCCACTGCATTATAATCCACCACATTTAAAATGGGAAATGTGACCCTGGACCACAAAACCAGTCATAAGTAACCTGGGTGTATCAGCAATAGACAACAAAACCCATTGACAAGGGTAAAATTATCAATTTTTCTGTTATGCCAAAAATCACTAGGATATTAAGATCATATCCATTTAGATATTTATTTGATTTCCTACCACAAATATATCAAAACTTTATTTTTCCTCATATGCATTGCTAATAACGTGATTTTATCCTTATTTTGCACCTTTAGGTTTTCAAATAATTGCATCACTACCAAAACGTGTTCTATCGTAACAAACCATACATCGATCTAGAGATTATATATTCAGCCTGCATGTGCTGTATGAATCTCAATCTAATAAAATGAACCCTTACCGCTGGTTTTTGTGTAAATATGCCTATTAACCTAAAGAAAACGCACACAGGCCTTGTGATTTGGCTCACACACGTGATATAAAAACAGCGTTTGTTTACCTGCTCCGGCCCTTGGAAGCAGATTCGACACTGAGGTGTCCTCATGCCGCTGCCCGTGCTGCTGGTGAGGCTGACCGCGTCCAGGCCCGCCTGCAGTTTGGGGTCTTTCTCTTCAAACGCCAGACTCCTGGGCCTGGGGTCGCTCCCGTAGTATTCTTCCTCGTCGTCGCGGCTGGAGCAGTCAACGAAGGGCGGCCATCCGCAGCCGCCCATCCCGAGCCCCCTCATGCTGCTGCTGGGTCGCCCGCTCGGCTCTGCGTCACTGTCGGAGCGTCTAGAACCGGATCGCATAAAAACCAGCACCTTCAGTTCGTTAAAAAACATGCGGATCCGGTTCTTGAACATGTTTGACTACATGTGTATGTCGTATGGCTAAAGTGAATATTTTTAATTGTTTACGAAAAGAGTATTGATTTTTATATAAATGAATATTATTATACTTGATAATTATTAGCGTTGTTATTCGTATACAACGTTAGTATTTTTATACATTATTGTTGTTTGTATTAGTATTATTTTTATGTTTATTGATCCCGTTAGGCCTATTATTAATATTTCATTCGGCAGAAACGCAGTTGCTACCCTGAAGTCTCAGAGGAAAGTGTCCAAACCAAAGGTAATTGGTCAGAAAATCTCCAGGCTTGTTATTTTCCGTCTGATGGCATGTATGTGCCTGTTAGGGCCGATGTTGTTTCTCTGATACAATCATCATTGGACGCGAGGGTGACAATAATAAGCCTACAGTATTGCAATGAATAGCCAGAAATGCATTGTTCCAGGTCTAAAGCGATGCAATTTTCATAAACTCCCAGCAATCCACCGCCTGGACGCACGGATGAGAGACAGAGAAGATGCAAAATGGCATTTCAGAGCATCGCTGCCACACACAGTCATCGTCGGGGGATCCTTCAGCATAAAAACATAATCCAAAAGAGCTGGAAGTTGGATTCGGGCGCGATCCTATAGTTTTGTTTATTGTTCATCAGAGGCGTCATGACGAAGCTTTCACATCATTTCCTTGTGCATCTTCCCATCGACAAATCCCGACGCCACCTCCCATCCCAAACGCAGAGTTTAGAACAATCCATTAGGTTGGTGCTTTAAAAACAGCAATAACGACGGCGGCATTGGCTGAAGAGCTGGGGGAAAATGCCAGCATCTTGTCTCCATTTGAAGTTCACCACCATCCCCCTCCCGGCCCGATATGGTTCCTCGCCACGTTCAAAGGAAGATGGAGCTTCCAGAAGGGAAAAATAAAAGGCACCGTGCTTTAGGTTCGCCTATTTTCCTTCTTCGCGGGGTGTGATGGTCGGTCGGAGCGGCTGATGCTGTGGATCGTAATGTGATGGGGATGCTGATGCTGCTCCCCTCTGATTCATCCTCGAAATGGACGTTCTGCCGTGCGCATCAACACACGGCCCTTGTTTCCAAGGCGCGCTCTCGCCCAATCAAAATGATTCATTTACAAACGTCTCGCTGCCGTGCGCGCTCCTGCTCCATTCTCCTTTGGGAGATTCCAAGTATATGCTGGATTTTGCCGGGCGCCGCTGTCCAAGGTGCTGATCTCTCGTCGTGACGTTTCCCCTGCGTGTCAGTGGCACGCGGCGGGAAATATAAACGTGACCCTGGACCACAAAACCAGTCATAAGAGGCACAGGTCTATTTGTAGCATTGGCCAACAATGCATGGGTCAATGATATATTTTCCTTTTATGCCAAATGCATGTTCAGTGAAGATAAGTTTCCTACTGCTGCGTTTTTATGATTAGTAATATAGATGGCCAAGAACTTCATTTGGAAAACTTTAAGGGGATAAAACTGTTTTTTCATGCACCTGTCAACTTGAGATTTTGTCCGTTTTGGACTAGTGGAAAGGAAACATCCAAAAGATACTGTTAGGTGTTTCTTTTATAGCACTTGTTTGAACGTGTGTTTGTATCGATAGATTTAAATTACAATATATATATTAAAGGCTGTTTTCTCTCCTACGCTGAGCCATGAATCTGTAGCACTTACATCTTAAACCCTACATTTTCATTCCCATCTACACGCTTAAAAAAAAGGTCAAAATAAATGCCACAAGAACGTTTTGTCTAAATGAAAAAAAAGAGATACAACCAAAAATGGTTATTGTGGGATTGCTGTGGAGAACACGCACACAAATCTATATATTGTTTTTGTCTATAAGTATTTTATGAATTATTGGCAGACAAAAAATGAGATTAAGCTAAAAAGCTAACAAACCATACATCTAGAAAGCTTATTTAAAGAACTGACCCTTATGACTGTTTTTGTGGTCCGGGGTCACAATTGAGCTTTAAGGGTCAGTTCAGCTATGCAGCACCTCTTGAACTCTGCAACTCAAAGTAGAAGCATATTTGCGAAGATTAAACCATATTTTCAAGCTCAGGCAACTTTACATTTTGCCTATTAAAAATGTGATGTCCTGCATAACAGGATTGACCCGTATAATGACGCAATCATGGCTTTAGCTGATGGGTCAGCACTCTAATGCAGTTTATTGACTGAGATTCTTGTCAATTTCTACTTTACCAGTGCGGCTCTAAAAATTGATCTTTCACACGCAGCCATTGCATTTATAGCACGCTGTGTTAAGTGGTTAGGACCTGGAAGAATGAAGTGACAATTGTTTCTTTCATTACTGCCTAGCTGATGAACTACTGATACTGATACACATCTGACTCTAAAAGGTACATGCACACTTCATGTTAAAACACCACCATGTTAAATAAAGCTCATTTCGGGAAAAAAGTGAGGGAAAAAAATTGCATTAACTCCGACAAGACATGACAAGTCAGTTCAAAGAAGAACAATACAAAACCCGTGATAACTAAAAGAAAACAATTTGATAAAACGACTGAATCCAATATTTGGTCATAATACAGAATAATGAGACAGGCGCCTTTTTTTTTGGCTGGTTGGTCATTTTTGACCAGGAAAACACTGGGAAAAAGTACTAATGTATGTCTTTTTGGGAACAGGTTTTTGTCCAATCCCATAACATTAAGTAGCATTATTTGGGGGAATAAATCATCTCGCAGGGTTATAACACGGAGTGATGATTCACCCCCAAAAAAGTGATTTGCTCACCCTTAAGTCATTCCAAACCCTATGACTTTCATACTTTCTGATGGTATTGTACAGAAACAAACTCTTACGTAACTTTGATCAATCCTCTGCTGTTATAATGGACAGTGAGTCAGATCCTAGTTGGCACTGAGCTGTCAAAAACAATTCTCTCTGGTAGTAAAGATCAATGTCCAACAAATCATTACACACATATTGTTGATTTATTGTTATGGCATGACTGTGCTGTACAAAGGCATATAGTGTGTCAGTTCTACACATCAATAATTGAACTTCTGCGAAGTGAGTGGACTCTCGCACATTCAAACACTTGAAAACATTTCTAGGATAATGTTTTAATCCCTTACTCTGAGCACTAAACAGACACTGAAGAAACAGTTGAAACCATTAGTAATATACTGAAATATACTGCAATTTGTTGATTTAATTATTTTTTTATTAAATTATATAGTAAAATAAAATATATAAATGAACTATAAATAAATAAAATATTACCATACGAGTAAGAACAGTAATATTGTGAAATATTATTATAATTTAAAATAACCTTTCTATTTGACTATATTAAAAACTATGGTGCATTTTTGGATACACAAGTGTTCAAAAGAACAGAATTTATTTTACTTTTTTTTTTTTTTATTATTATTATGTCACTTTTGGTCAATTTAGGGAATCCCTGCTAAATAAAAGTATTCATTTCATCTTTAAAAATCATAATAAAAAAGGAATAAAAAAGCACTGACAGAAATCAGCCACTCACATCTAAATTTGATCTAACCAATCAACTTGCGCTTTACACAGATCATTTACATTTGCTTTGATCATCATGTACCCACCTTCATGTCGCTTGAAACTTCTATGACTTTTCTCTGTGGAAAACAAACAGTTATTATCATAACATCAAAGCTTCTCTTATACATACAATGAAAATGCATCGTGATCACTCAGCTGTAATTTTGCTTGGTTTAAAATAACATCATGTTCAAACAAGATGCAAACCCATATCCCCTTGCATGCTAAATAAAAAACAATATAACACAAGCTCCATGACTTACTTTCTTCTAGAATGAATTTGTTTCTTACAAACATGCATATTTTCACTCCACCGAAGGACTGGAGTGGTGTGGGTTACTGTGATGGACTCTCATTCTGACGGCACCCATTCACTACAGTGGACTGGTGAGCAAGTGACAAATTTCTCCAAATCTGTTCCAACGCTCTCAGAAATAATAGAAACTACCACTGGGGTGCTACCTTTTCAAAAGGTACATATTCATACGTAAAGGGTCCCTTTTGGTACATATTAGTACTTAAAGTGTACATATTAAACCTATACTTTTTAAAAAGGTACCGCTCCAGTAACAGCTTTTGTACCTTTATTTTTTGGAATGAATCTTCAGCAGATTTTCATTTTTTAGGGCAAACTATTTCTTTAAAAGCTCGAGAGTTTAGAAAACAAAGCGACTGGCTTCCCAGCTTCGTCCTTTCCAAACAGGACCTCTGACGTTGACTGATTGGACTGTATGGTGTGTTTCCCACAGACAGTCCGGCTGGTCCGTCTTCATTTGCACTAACAACATGCATCTAGTCCGTTCCATTATTTATGCTGCTATTGACCCGCTTCTCTCCCCGTTCTGATGGGAAAGATTACTCTTCCTGTTTGTCCGTCTGAATCACAATCAGCTCCATTATCTGTCCTCATCAGACTCATTGGTCGTAGCAGATAACACTTCATAGGTCAGGACGCTTTTTTATGTCGCACTTCTACATTTAGGCCTTTGCTAAGGCTGCTACTCCAAAATCTCAGACCTTTTGCTATGTTGGTCTCTAGACAGGTGGTGCACATGGATGCTCGTGGAAAGGAGTGAGAACTGGCAAATGTCCCAACACGGCGTCCAAGTGTGCTGACAGTTTTTTTCTGAGCGCATCCAAACTCCCGTTGACCGGAAATTCAAGGAAACCAGACACCTTACAGTGCGCAGTTTAATAACAAAAGCAGGCGGCAGCACAGAAAAAGAAGAAAAAAGCCTAAAAGAAGTGAAATGGTATTAAATACAGTAACATTATTGAAAATAAAATGTTCAAAATTATAGACAAGCTCAAAAGATGATCCAACTAAGTTTAACGCAGTATTGTCCGAGTCTAATATTGAAATGCACCGTTCTTCCATTTTAAATTCAGCCGGTGTGTTTATCCATGAAGTGCTTTCAGCTGTGAACCATTCGATCTATTTGTTGTAGCCACTGGCAAAAATTATCGATGCACTGAAGCTCATCACTGCAAATGTGGTGATAACTTTCAAATGATAAGGTCATAAGATGCAGCTCAAAAATTCAACAAGTACAGAATGGCATTATATGAAGAATACCGCAGACATTTATTTTAAGCTTGCCTTTATAAAAGCAATAGAATTAAATCTATGGTATGAAGATAGTTGCTCCTAAAGTGCTTAAAAAATCTGGTATTGTTTACATTCTCAGTTATTTTATCATTCATTTTGTTTAAGAACTGAAAAATATTTAGATTTTGTTTAACCAGTGATATTCTGACGTTTTATACAAGTATTTATTCATTTCTGCTCGTCCTTTTTAGACAAGCTATTATAATTTTATATTCCATTTGAGAGGAACTCTATTGATCATTTAAATGAGCTTTCATTTTAAGTTCAATTTAAAATGTTATTTTAGGTTTTAGTTATTTTGTCATGTTCGTTTACCATTTTTACTTTTCTTTCCCCAAATATATTCAGCTCGAGGGTTATATAAAGCTGTTATTTTGTATGAACAGTACTATTTTAGCAAATAATTTTTTTGTTATGGTTCATTTGACTGATATTTTGATCACTTGTATTGTTATACATTTTATTTCAGTTTCATTTGTAATAACTTTTGAACAAACCTTTTAAAATTCCATTCTAATTTGATCTCATATATTTTTTATTTCAGCCAATTATTTAATAGACTTAGCTTTAGTTAACCTGATACATGTTTGAATTGTGAATTACAAACACCATACACAGACCGAATAAGCTCTACCCTTTTTGAATCCTTAACAGTATCTAGATGCAGCATTTTGTAGCTGTTGTTCCAGTGGGGACCATTAGGGGGCAGTGCATTTTGAGGTACACATCCTTAAAACCACCACAATGACTTCACCCATGATATAAAGCACTACACCACCATGAGCGCAGTATAAATCAGCAGACACACAGCACAAAGCTTACTGTTGATGCTGGAAGTTAAAGTGGAGTATTACACAAACACATCTTTTACCACTGAGAGACATTATAACAACAAATTTACCCTTGCAGCAACCTAACACAGTGTTTGTCTCTCACTAGGGGAACATTTTGTAAGATAACATTGTTTACAGTGGAATATTTTCTCAGACCTAGTATGAATCATTTTACACACTCCTACAATCCTACACAAGTTGCATAATCTAAATATAACAGCCTAGTGTAAATTGTTTACAGGAAAATAAACACCTCATCACTGAATACAAAGTAAGGCGTCTTTTTTTTTTAGGAGTGTCTTCTTGTCACAATGGATTATCGGTTCTGAAAATGAAAACGCAGTACCACGAGTGCGTATAAACTCAATATGAAGCATAACACCTGCTGTTGACTGATTTTCAGCAAAAATAATGACAATAAATGACTTTGATATTCTAATAGAGTGGCTGTCGAGTGATTTCCTCTTTTTTGGGAAAAACAATGCTAATTAAAAAGCAGAAATGTAAATGCAAAATAAACAGCTTTTAAAATGAAGAAGGGACACTTCCCATATCTATTCATGGTGATGTCAAAGGCTGTGTATCCCATCAAGCTCTCTTTAACAAAAGCAGGACAGATTAGACGAGCTGAACACAATGCCCTTGAACAAAATTGTGCAAGGTAAAAGAAAATGAACATTTGATGAAAGTGTACTCATTCTCATGGAATTTAACATTTAACAAGTAAGTTTGGATCCTTCTCAGTGAATGGGTGCCGTCAGAATGGGAGTCCAAACTGCTCTCCTAATTCAGATGAGGAATTGTGTTCAGTGGAAAAGGCAATATTATGAAAGATATGCTGCTTTTCGCTTCACAAAATGTTAATTGACTAGTCTAGATTACCTGTACATTAGTGGGATGTTTTTATCAGCTGCTCTCATTCCGACGGCACCCATCGACTGCATAACATGATAAATTAATTTATCTTGGATGGCCTGAGGGCGAGTACATTTTCAGCAAATCTCCATTTTTGAGGTGAACTACTCCTACTATACTATTGTTAAATCTCAGTTGTTGAAGCAAAACTAGTTCATAAAAAAAAAAGAGCATTTTTTTTTACAGGTATTGATCTAAGAATTTTTAATTGGAAAAGTCAGTTTCAAAAAATACAAGGCAAATCCAGGGAAAATGGTGCTTACAGCTCACCGAGTCGGGTACCGCGGCAATAAATAACTACTATAGCACAGACATCGATTTCACCTCTTCAAAATCCATCAGTGAAACACACTCATCATACCACGACCAAGTGAAGCAGAACACATTTAAGCTGTACTGAGTGATGGTTCAGTGTTCCCATTTTCTCAATCATGTGGGGCAGAAACGAACACAAGAACATGGACATATGCGTGTCATTACAAACCATCTATCCACTACAATAACAATGTTCAACATTGCAAAAAACGCACACTTTAATAGCAACTTAACACTATTAGCACAAAACAAGAAATAATGATAAGAGCAATGACAAAAACAGAGGTTTGGCAAAACACAAAAGAAGAAATGGCACAGTATTCAGTGCTAAAATTATGGACCTGATGCCGTTAGTACTTTTTAAAAATAGCTGGGAAAAAAGCGATGCATGATTGCAAATAATAAAAACCACAGGTTAGTGCATGAGTACGTGGCTGAGTAAACGGCACGCCGAAATTATTTTAACAATCATAATTCATAAGATATTAAAACACTAAATCCATGAGTAATACTAAGCTTCAAAGGAAACGGAGAACTTAAAAAGTCCAGTGAGAAGAGCGAGACCCGGGCCGAGGCGGGAGGATCTCTGTGGTTTAAATAAGGATGGAAAGGAATCGGTAGATCACGGTAAAGACTATGTACAACAGGAGGGCAGCAGTCCATCGGCAGGGGAAATGCTCCCATTCACATGGCTCAGTTACACAAGTGTTTTTAAATATTCACGCTCTACGTCTAATTCCTAAACTAATATCCCATATCCTGGACTGGTCACCTCATTGAGATGGACTAGCATTGCACAAAACACAGTCGTTTTCATTCAGAGCGGACCTGGATGGGAAATACGTGACAGAGTTTTTACCTTGACTGACACTAAATATTACCATAGTTTAACATTCTGTTACACTGAAACTACAGGGACTGTTTGGGCACTACATACCTGGTTAGGTGTACATAAGTGAGCTGACTGTGTCACGAGAAACTGAGGCTATGAACATGCAGACATCGATGGCTTTACATAGCAGATTTTCGGTTTGCGTACAGAAAACAGGAAGAGTTTCTCACATCAAGGATGGGGGAAGTGCCGGATCGAGCATCCTATCATACATGATACCACCTCCTGCTGGTTTAAATTAGCCCTCTGCAGGAAAAAAAATGGGTCAGATCTATCATTAAAACAGATGTGTTTGTATCTAGTGTGTTCTGAACCGGGTGTGCAGATGAGAGTTTGTTGTGGGGATCAGTGGTCGTGTTCTGCGTTTAATGCTTTAAAAGTCTCTTGGTGCACTCCAGTCTACCTGTGCAAAAGGGAACTAGAATAGCTGGACTACACTAAACGTAGTTTAGGACAGATGGTCTGAGAGACTATAAGAATGCACTGGGGTTCGCTCTCGGGTCCTTTTGGTTCCTGTAGCGCATGGCCAGCCAAACACCTAAGATCTGAGAAAAAGGGGAGAAATATTGTTTAGAAACACAATGCTGGAATATAGTTACAGGTGATTAAATACAATAAACAAAAATGCACTATGACTACTCATTTGCATACTGACAGCTGCTAAAGGGTTACTCCACCTCAAAATTAACATTTTGTCATTACTTACCCCTAGGGGTGTCAAAATTAATCATTTCTACGATGCATGGCGCTGCAGACGAGAACGATTCGGTATCGGTTCAGTAATAGACCATAACCGGTTATAACATACTAACGTTGCGGATCTCGAGTGCGTAATTAAAAAACCTCCAACTGCTTTAAAAGCCGACATCTGGGCACATTTCGGCTTTTATGAACAGAGCTACTGTCTGTGAGGAATGGAAGGTATGAGATAAAAATGTAGTGCTTGTGACAGATAATGCGTCGAACATGATCGCTGCATTGAAAATGCTTCGAGCGCACAGTGAATCTGGCACTTAAAGTGGCCGCGCTCTCCCGGCTTTTGGCCAATATCCGCCAAATATCAACATTCGACAGCAAACCACTGTCTGAAAGTCAACCAGCAATGTCTTGGCTTGAGAAATCACAAGCTGATAACTGATGTCAGAAGAGAGCAATCCAACAGTGTCTCCCATTG
>JAUMHR010000084.1:16400870-16413950 GCA_032361145.1 Enteromius fasciolatus
ACATACAGAAACGTTACTAGACGCACGTAATGTCAAGGGACTGCGTGATGACACAAGTAAATAGATTACGATTAAAGGAGTCGCTGAATCGCATTACCTGATTCTTTGACAAGAATAGTTCGAAAGAACCGATTCGAGGAAATCGGTTCCCATTTCTATGACTGAACCAGCCGGTGACGCCATAGACCGCAGACCCTCTAGCGGCAGAACTTTCTCTCACGTGCTTTCCTTGTAATACACGCGATTCGACGCTAGGGGAGAGAAGGCCCCAATATCTGCCGTAAAACCTACCGTATGAAAAACATATAACAGCCGGTATGCCCGAAATAATCATTCAGAAAAAATAAATCATATTCAAGGACAGAGGAAAAACACAGAGCTGTCTTCTCTTTCTTAACATTTTTAAATGAAGGAAAATATATTATTTAAATATAATTATTTTTCCTTATCCTCTCGCGATAGCCTCTGCCACCAGCACGCGCATTATCATAATGTGACAAGTTCGCTGTTTGTTATCCAACAGAAGCATGCTCGTTTTATTAAAAGGCATCATAAAGAGATGAAGATACATACGGTCACCTGTTCACAAACATGCATGCTTCGTGAAACAGGGGGCAAGTATTTTACAGCAATTTTAATATAATAAGATAATAAGAGGGTTCTGGTTTAATGATTACAGTAAATAGCGAGCCTTCGCTTCTTGTTGACTGATATTAAAACCAGCTCTGAAGTGAAGCTTGCGTGCTGCTTAAGCATCATTGGCTGAACAGAGTAGCAACAAACCACGTCACGCTTCAGCCCCGCCCCCTGTCGTCACGGGCGTGTGAGACACGAGATGCTGCATTGAGAGCTGATGATAAAGACAGGACGGGCCCACATTCTGAGTCAGACACTATAAATCCCAGAAGACACTATGAAATTGATATTTAGGTAGGTTTTTACATCTCATGCGAAATGCCAGATATTACTTATATTATAAATATTATACTTTGTGGAATTGGATAGGGTAGGCCGAGGCTAATTGTCACACATTTCAGTCCAGGATAGGTTTATTTCTGAATACTAGTTTATGTATAGGCAGATACATTCAAATATTTAGTACAAAACACTGTATAGAATAAGTTACACCTATATCACAATTTTTGATCATCATCTGAATAAATAATCTTTTCACTTGGGACAATATTTTACGGAAATAGGCCTATAATTATTTGAAAATCTGGAATCTGAGGGTGCAAATAAATATAAATATTGAGTAAATCTCATTTAAAGTTGTCCAAATGAAGTCCTGAGCAATGCATATTACTAGCTAATCAAAAATGACATTTTGAGATATTTACTGTAGGAAATTTACAAAATATCTTAATTGAACATAATCTTTAATTAATATAATTAATTTTAGAAAATAATTTTGAGCCACCATATTTTTGGCCATTGCTACAAACATATCTGTGCTACTTGTGACTGGTTTTGTTGTCACATAGGAAATTAAATAAAAATAATAATTTAAGCCAATAAGAGATATTATAAATTGAGTTTTTTTTTATAACGACATAATAATAACAATTTTAACACTTGACAAACGTCCAAATGTACATTTTGTTTTAAATAGGCTACCTATTTCTGACAAACAGCATGTGACAATTAGCCCTGATTTACCTTATAATCATAATAAGTGGTCATAATAGGAACATCATATTAAAGAGCCTATTAAAACACATGCAAAAAAATACAAATGAAAAGAAATTGATTGTTAATTGTTTATTGTATAATCTGTCCTGACATAACCGTATGAAAAACAAACCTCTTTATATCATTGATATCATAATATGTTTTTCTCCCCCGTATCAGTACTGAGGTTTAACCATTGCAGCTATAAATCTAAAAATAAGTGAATGTCTTTTTGAAACTGTATTTGCAGTTTGAAACCAAAGTCTTATAATTTTTTTTAACCGTTGCCTTGAATTTACCACAAAATCCTGTTTGCGAGAAAGCAGCCTATGAGATGATGACACTTTTTAAATTCAGGAAGTGAGTTCAGAGAGCGAGAGAAAGAGAGAGGGAGGAAATTCGTGCAAGCAAAACTACTTCTGCTCTTGGCCGCATACCTAGAGTCTGAACAACGTTCTGCCTCTGTACGTGACATTGACATGAAAGAATGGGCAGGAAATGCTGATGGGTTACAGGAGAAACTCCATGCATCTTGAGCAGTCGCATTGGTCTAAATATGAATAGCACAAATAAAGTTACATACTCGACTGCAATTAGAGCTGAGGTCAGAAGACACGAAAGCTTGCAAAACACCATAAACAAATTTCTCAAACAATTGGAGAGGGTTGAGGACCAGCAGCTCAGGACAGGACTAAAGGTTTTCCTCCACAGCATTAAAGGTGAGCCTGTGATGAAATTATTCATATTGTCCCCTAAAACACCGATAGATTTCTGTATATCTTTTTGCAAGGTGTGCTGTTGACTTCAGGGTCTTCATGGGTCTAAGACTGACTTGCGCGCTGCTTGAGTTTAACTCCGTGTTGGAGCTAGATACTGAAACTATTTCGTATCTAGAGCGTCCTCATAAGAAAAAACGAATCGTTCATAAGCTCCTTAAAATGCACATTTGCGAGGAATTAGGCAATTGATTGTTCCTTTTTTTACAGTAATATGTTCCTTATCTTCAACTTTGTAATAATGTCATATTATAAAATGTCCCAGATGCATATTTTAGAAAAGGCAGACAGATAAAAAGGAACATAAATGTTTTAACTCGTGTTAAATTGAATCATACATCCAGCAGACGTCTCCAAAAGCACATTGCTCCTCCATTAGACTGTGACGATGAACTGTTACTACAGTCCGGATGTAGAATCAGAATCATGGATGTTAATTTAAAGAGACCCAGGTTGAAACATTAGCACCATCTTAGAGACATTGTCCCGCTGGCAAGCTTTTGAACACAAAGTGCTGGTCCATTTCCTGTCTGACGCTCTCTTGCTGCCCACGAAAGCCACATCCTCTCCATCTTAGGCACCACCTGTCTATTGAGTGCTACTCTTACACTTAGTATCTAACCTAATTATTTTTAGTATCCACAAGATTACGCTTCGGGTTTTTCTTGGGGGGGAAAAAAAAAAAATCTGGTATTGATTAAATCTGGTGTCAATCAAGCAGGGCATAAAGTTTGATGATGAACTTTTATACTTTAACGAACCTTTATATACTGTGTTAGCCTTAATAATAAGACATTTGCATATTTTAAGGTTTACTTTTGACTGATGCATTTTTAATATAGTGTTTGTTGATACTCTTATAATTTACTTCCTCCTCGCACTTCCTCTTGTAAGCGTTTAATGCATCCGTCGCACAAGCCTTTATGAGCATAATCTCACACCAGAACTGAAATTGAAATGAGATGTTTTCAATACTCATTGCACCTACAAACATGCCACAGTTATTCTGGGTGGTCTCTGAGGTATTCTGGTTGCTTATGATATTCTATAGTCCCTAGATTTTTAACCCATTTTATTGTTTTCCGTTTGTTCACTTGCAGTAACCAGCATCACTTATGATGTCTGTGTACAAAGTTGCAGAACAGACCAGATCAAATAGTAAAAAAACAAGTGGATGCTCTTTGAATATGGTTTTTGTAGCCCACATAGTCATATGATGATTCAAATTATGCTTGATGGGAATAAAATGAAAGGAAAGGAAATTGTAAAAGGGAAGTCATTGCTGTTGGCTTCTGAGCATAGGGATTTGAGAATAGGACTGACACATTTAAATGTTGCTTACTGCAGGGAGCCAAGAGAGTGGGAGACAGGCAGAGTGACAGCGAACTAGGGAAGAAAGAGAAAAGGGGAAATATATTTATGAGCGCGAGCTCTCAAAAACAGAGATGTATACTTTAGAAGTTGTACAGTTAGCAGAACAATAAAATACTATACACATATATAACAAACGAGTGCTTTGTATTTTCTAATGAAAAATGGCGTTATCTGTGCTTGCCAGGATGTTGCTATGCGGTTAATAAGGTGTTTTGGGTGGTTTCTAGCGTGTCGCTAGACTAGCGTCTTGTGGTTGGTTGCTAGGGTAATGTCTTTCAGAATTTAAGCTATTCGTGTCATTCCAAACCTGCATGCATTTTGTTTTTCCATGGAATAAAAAATCAGACATTTTGAAAAACATCTCAGTGGAGAGTTTTGGGTGAACTGTCCCTTTAAGAGTCTTTTTGTTTTAAAAACCTTAACTATAATTCATTAATCAACAAAGAAGCAAATCAATAAAAAGAAAAGAAAATGAGAGGCATTCAAACAAATAAATGTCTTCCTAAATGTTCAGTTGAATTGTGTTCTAAGACACCTGTCTTCATGATTGATAGCAATCAATATATATTATTGATTTGTAAACTCAATACGACAGCCACTAAAAAGGCAACTCCTTTCTCTACAAGATTATTTCTTAGAAATATATATATATGTGTATATATAGAGATATATTAGTGCTGGACAACAATTAATCTTTTGATTCAAAATGAAAGCTTTTGTTTATATAATATGTGTGTGCACTGTGTATATTTTTTATATAAAAAATTGAATTGCATATTGTAAAATATGTATATGTTTATATTTATATCATTAATATTATAAATAAATATATTTAATATATAAACATAACATGTTTCTCTTAAATATATACATGCATGTTTTTGTATTTATATATGCATGATAAATATACAAAGTACACACACACATATATATTAAAAAAATATTTGGGATGCGATTAATCACAATTAATCGTTGACCAGCACAATATATAATTTTTTTTACTCTCATTCCTACTGACAAAAAGGGTATAAAGCTGTCACTGAGGCGATATTTCAAAAGGTACACCTTTATACCTTAATGGGTTCATATTAGTATCTTTAAGGTACTGTAGATATTAGTTGCTAAAGTGTACATATTAGTATCTAAATGGTACATATTAGTACCTTTTGAATGGGTTCTGCACCAGAGACAGCTTTTGTGCCTTTTTTCTGAGAGTGTATTAAAACCAATTTGAGTGTAGTATTTACTCAATGTACTCAATTTAATCAAGCCCACTTGACAAACAGATCGTTCAATAAATTTGTCAATAATATTGCATGCCCTCACACAATCACTTACTCATTCATACACACCTTGGCAAGGACAGTGAGTGCACGGAGCAGGGGATAAGATATGGAGATAGCGAATGGGAGCCAGAGACTAGATGGAATCAGTGCATGAAGGAGGAGGAGTTTAGCCTCGGAATACCTTGGTAACAAGCAAGCTCAGTGTCTAGGAAAGAAAAGGTGGGGGGACACGGCGGCTCCTGAATCACTGTACTGACTGTGACTGTGATATGTGGCACATTGCTGCCTGATACGGCACTGGTGCAAAATTGGCTTGATTGATATGTCAGTCTCGATTAGCTTTGCACGTAACCACATATTTGGGTTTTTCTCGTGCGGTTGACCCTCTTTCCCTGTCAGAACCTCAGATGCTTTACAGTTTATCTTTATTCCTCAACACATCACCGATTCTCGCTTTTTAAGCAGGAGAGAGTGTGCGAGCGAGAGAAAAGAGAGGGAGAAGGCAAGAGAGGGAGGGAGAGCGAGAGGAGGGGGTAGCAGGCTGTGGAAAGCAGGGGCTGGGAGCTGTCTGGCTGGTGACAAGGGCAGAGAGAGAGAGAGAGAGAGAGGGAAGCAGGAGATGGAGAGAGCAGGGTATTCCTGCACGGTGCCGTTCTGCGTGGGTTTGAAGAAGACCTTCCACCAGAGAGATCTGAGGGACCCTTTTCATGATGCGTGACTCGTCTAAACCTTTGGTGCGAGATGCAGCTTCCTCTCCAGAATGAAGCATGATTGTCTTGTGTGTCTGCATTATTGACATCCCCGACCGCTTGACGCACCGATCACCGGAGGCGTGATGGATAGACTCTGTGTGGGGACACTGGGATCTCTCTCTGTGGACTTGCCGTGAACGTTTGCACCGATCCATGTGGCATGTAGACTGACTCCCCAGTTTGACTCTTCAGTCTGTCAGCATCTCCTGCACACGCCGTGGAGCAGGTTGGTGAAACAATGTGCCTTGATCTGAGGTTAATAGTTCTGCATGTCTCCCAGATGTAATTTTACTCTTTGTCGTCCTTGAAGGAATTTTAGATTTTTCTTGCATTGTCATTTTCGCCTTCGAGTCTACCTCTTGTTGAACGTAGTCAATGGAATCAGGAGCATGCTTTTCATGCAGGTGTGGAGAGGTGGGCACATGTCCGCATGCTTAAAATAGGTGTGAGAGGACAGCAAAATGAAGAGAATGAACTCTGGGAAGAAACATGAAGGTGTGAAAGAGCACAAAGGACATTAGCTAAATTTTTCCACTCTAGGGAACGAGGTCACGGTTCACTTCTTTCTGACATACTTGCCTGAATCGTCTCTTCCTGTGATTTCTCTCTTCTGCGGAAGGCATCGAACAAGCGAAGAAGCAGATTATTTGACTCTTTGAGATTATTTTCTGTTTTGGTCGGCTGAGCAATTCTGGACCACATGAACCGAACCGGGACGTCACAGTCAAAAACCACCTACCTTATCTCCCTCACGCTGGTGAAGGTAGAAACCGCTGAGGAGAATGAGTCGGAGAGGTCCAGGCCGGCTGTGGGGGGAGCAGTGTATGATTCAGATGGAGCGAAACATCTCAAGCACGCTGGATCCAATAATGAGGGCCAGGAACGGCAGAAAATGGGTGAGGCCGTTGAGCTGGAAGCTGGAGAATCTGTCAAATTCTCAGTGGAACAGGAAATACTCCAAAGCCCAAGGGAGGAAAAGGCACTTTTTGCAGATGGTGCTCATCCCCAAAAATCAATGATCTCTCCCTCCACAGAGAATGGAAGAGCCAGAGAAGCCACTGGAATGCCTCAAAGCTCTTTCCCCCGGGATGTAGCCAGGCATCTTGGTGACATTCCAGTCCGTGCAACCCAGCGGCCTGTGTCGCTCCTTAAAGCTCACGGCAGTGGCCGTGAATTCAAGGAGTCCAGAGAGAGCATCCATGCCTCCTCTAAGAGCCTTGACCGCAAGGACAGTCGGACCAGGATCCAGTCCCCAACCAGCCCGACTCCTGGATCTTTTCGGGCATCGTGGGCTGTGAGCGAAGTGAAACCATGCGATGAAGACCTGAAAGGGGTTGTTGGGATGAAGAGGCCCACCGAAGGGGACATCATAGCCATGCGAACCCAAAGCCCCCGAGCTGAGAGATTAAAGGTGGGATCCACATCTCTTCCGACCCCTGTTGCCTTGATTACCAAGCCTCAACGCAAAGGAAAGAGTCGCACCTTGGACAACAGCGACCTGAACTGTCTGTCCGAGGACCTCCTGAAGTGCAAAGGTGGTCAAATGATAGCAGACTTCAGAACAGCTCAGTCTCAGGGGGCTTCGGCACGTGACCGCAAGATGCTACGATTTATTAGTGGCATTTTTACCAAGAGCACTCCAGTTACAACCAGCGCAACCATTGTGACCCCAGTCTATAGCACCATTCAGAGGGAATCCAGTGAAGAAGAAGGTAGGAGAACATGACTTGCTCATTCATACACAACTCAAACTCTCAGATGAGTAGAAGTAAGATTGTTCGGTTAGCGCGTTTCGTAAATGAGGGCTTGTGTATGAACATCTGCAATTGAACCCCATTGATTTTATTGAATTTTTAAAAACATCAAGAAAGAAAGAAAGACACGCAGGTTTGGAAAGACATGAGGACTGATGACACTTCTTTATTATTTATTCAACTGATATGGTGTCTTCTTGTTTAAATTCACATTCATTTTAAAAACTGACATGTGGAAGTCTATACACACATTTAGAGGAATTCTGGTTTTATTAATTCTGATGCCTAGGGATGTAGATTTAATACGCTGAAAGCATCTTAGCCTTTTCTTTACAACCACCCCCTACTGCCTCTGTTTCTGCACTGGAGAAATTGGAATGGGAAACAAATTTGATAATACCCATGCCACAGGCAGCATAATTTTGCTCAACATCCTAATCCCATCTTTGATGTTCCGCCCTCTTCCTGTATTCTGATCTCATTCTTTCACGGAGGCTTCAATCCTTTCATCACCAGCCTCTTAATTTCAAACCATATCCAGCCATGAATTTTAGCGCTCTAAACTGGAGGTGAAGCATTGGTTTTAGATGCAGACAGTATCTGAATCCACAGGCAGCTGGATGGATAAGCTTCACTTTCGCCACATGCATTTCAAACACGCCCGAGCAAAGTAAGTCGGTTTTGCTTCTAATGTTGCAGGGATGCCTTCGACTCACTTACACGCAGAGCTTGTGGAACAAAGGATTAATTTCAGACAACATCTGTATTTCTCGACAATTTAACAATTAGGCTCCTCATTAGCTAAGATGTAATTGCTCAAACTCAGTATAGGGGTGTGTGGTCTAAATCCTACGAGCAAGAGGTCTGATGTGTCTGTACACAGTACGCATGCGCGTACAAAATATTTACGTATGTGTTCTCCGACTGAACAGAAGCAGCGGCTGGAGGTGGGGTTGTCATGGCAACAGGGAGGGCTGAGAGAGTTGCCTGTTGTGTGGCTGTGTTATGCCAGGGAGCGAGCCACAGATGAAATGAATGGGAGTGAGGCTATGCGAGGAGGGGTCCTTTTGAAAACCAGAGAGACCAAGCTTTAGAATTTGACACATAGAGCGTCCGTTTAGATGGAGGGGGTAGCGTTTGGTATATGGCACATAAGGATCGCACTGTCTAACCGCACTGGCTCGACTCCTGATGTGCCCCGCCGTACAATGACCTCATAGAATTGCGCTGAATTCGGAGGGGGGTTAAACCTCTTCCGTTGTGTCGTGGGTGGCGTGCGAGAGAGGAAACTGCAAACGGCACGAGTGCCAGCTCAGATCGTAAGCTGTGAACTCCTGCATCTGTGTGTCGTGAGCTGCTTTAATCAGTCCACGCCGGTCACAAGGGTGTATTGCACCGAACAAAAGCATCTCATCCACCGCTCGATGCACCCACAGCTGCGAAGGCGCACAAAAAAAAAAAAGAGGTGACATGCCCGTCTATCACTGGGTGAACTGCTGGTGAAAAATAGTGAGCGTGTGCTAAGACTTCCAATATAGAGCGGAGTGGGGTGTGGGGTGCTGCACGGATACACCTGCAGTCCTTCACGCCCGGTGAATTATCCAAGATTTATAACACCTCCAGATGAACCGTCATCTGAGGCTACGGTGCAATCAAAATGCACTCCGTTGCAGCATAGAAATGTGCAACAGAAGGGCAACGCCTGGACACAGATCGGTGTGAGAGTCAGAACGCAGCCTTAGGCCTGAGCTGACTTTGATAGTCACGAAAAATAACGTGGCGAGACGTGACGAGATAAGGTCATTAGTTCTGAGTGTTGTGATCACCGTGTAATCAGAAAATCATGTCAAACTCGTTCCTCCTGTAAGTGAGTCATCTGAAGTTTCACGTCACTGACATCAAGGGTCAGAACGAGGGGATTTAGGCCGTAGATCAATATGAGAGATCTTTTTTGGAAAACAGAAATGTGGTAGCTGATCTACCGAGCAGTAATATTTATAAATCAGCACATATCTCATTCCATTCTCTGTTATATGATGCATTCATCTATCTTTCTTGCTAAGCACCTCTAAAGCAGATCAGAATATGACCAAATATAGAACCTCAAATTGATTTGAATTAGATATGAGACTCTTCCTGTTTACCTTCTCTTTGTCGTTGGTTTAAAATTATGCCAGTGCAATGTCTTTCAAGATATCAGAAATCTGTTTAGGCGTCTTCAGTGTTTTGGTGTAATGTTGACTGTTTGGTGATGGGCACGTGAGTGTTTAAAAACTAAAAATATAATTCAAATTCAATCAAAAATAACCTACTTCCTGTTGGGCAGAGCTACTGACTGTAGTATAAAAAGATGTACAGCTTCATGACAATGTGTTTGCTGACTATAAGTAAAGGTAACCCCAACACCTTAGTCTAAAGGTCACCCTGTTAAATATAGAATATATACTTGGAGATATATATATATTTTAATTGGAAACCACCCAAAACCACTTAGAAACTGCACTGCAACACATTAAGACCTCTCAAGCAGACTGCAGCATCATAGCCTGGAGGAGAGCACATTTACAGTTATGACTTAACTTTGACTTGTTTTTTTTAGCATCATGTGCCAATAGCCAGGA
This sequence comes from Enteromius fasciolatus, assembly GCA_032361145.1. Classification (NCBI taxonomy): domain Eukaryota; kingdom Metazoa; phylum Chordata; class Actinopteri; order Cypriniformes; family Cyprinidae; genus Enteromius; species Enteromius fasciolatus. The sequence continues at coordinate 16,411,105 of JAUMHR010000084.1, forward strand.
ATGGACCCTAACTCGTGCTATTCCAGAACTTCGATTGGTAAGAAAAACACTTATTTATTTTTTTATTTCCTTAAGTGTGTAACAACTTTAAATAGTTCTAGGCAACAATATTTGAGTTGGTTAAGTGCACTAAAATAATATATGTTTTATTTTTTTTATAAGGATACATCTTTGCCTCTAGGGAAAAAAAACATCTCAAATGAGATCTCTTTAAAATCCACAATTTTTCTACTAAACACCAACAAAATTAAAAGAAGATAAATGGAGTCTTTTGCTTAAATCCTGTTTATGCTTCTCATGAGAAAAGACCCTAGTAGTTTCAAAAGGAGTTTCATATGAGATCTCAACAATCACATACTGTACTTATATAAATGTAGTTTTTTGGAGTAAGAATATGATCTTTATGCCTCACACAGGGGGTTCTGGGTAGCCTTCGCAGTGGAAAATCTGCTCTGGTAAACAGATTCATCACAGGAAGTTATCTTCCACTTGAGTCACATGAGGGTGAGAACTGTTGTTTCTCTGCTTGACTGTCATTTTAACCGTTTAGAGACTTTTTTGTTATCTTATCTTTTGCTTTTCCCCTCTTTTTCTTCTCTGGAAGGTGGAAGGTATAAAAAAGAGGTGCTGGTGGAGGGACAGAGTCATTTATTGTTGATCCGAGAGGAATCTGGCACACCAAGTGCACAGGTGTGTTCATTTCTGCAAAGTACACTTAAGACCGAAACTTGATTATACATATTCATATTAAGTATGTTTTGAGGCCTTATAATGCCAAAAGAACGCCTAAAACAGAGTACATTTTACAGGCATTCAAAGTTTGAATTCAGTATCTTTAAAAAATATATTTTTGAAAGAAGTCAGATTCACCAAGGATAGATTTATTTGATCAAAAATATGGCAAAATATTTATATTGTAGAGCACTTTTTGATTATTATTTCAAAATGTTTTCAAATGTGAATTATTCCTGTGATCAAAGCAGAATGTTTCTGCATCATTACTTCAGTCTTTAGTGTCACATGATCCTTCAGAAATCATTCTAATTTGCTGCTGAAGTAGCATTTTTTATTATTGTCAACTTTGAAAACAGCTGCATAATTTTTTGTAGAAAATAGGATACATTTTTTATGGATTCTTTAATGAACACAAAGTTTAAATTATTGGACATCAGTGTAATCTTTTGCAACAATACAAATATCTTTACAGTCATATTTAAGCAATTTATAGCCTTCATGCTGAATACAAGTATTGATTTCTGTAAAAAATTAGGATTAGGTCTATTATTCACCAACGGATACTCTGCAGTGAATGGGTGCCGTCAGAACGAAACATCACAATAATCCAACTGCAGTCCATCAATTTGCAAATCCGAAAAGCTATTCCTTTTTCCCTCTTTTCATGCTTACATTTGTGATTATAGATCTGCAACTGGCTTGATGGCGTCATCCTAGTTTTTAGTCTGGAAAATGAAGCAAGTTTCCAGGATGTGTACAAGAACTACAGTGAGCTAAGCGCACATCGTAACATAGTCGAAATACCCATTATAGCGGTTGGAACGCAAGGTAAGAACTGCTTTTGTTCTGGTTTTGGGGCGATATATATTAGACATATTATGACGTTATGTACACATTATGTGTGTTTGTTTTTCTTCCTTCAGATAAGATTAGCAGCACTAATGCACGTGTGATAGAGGACAAGAGAGTCCAGCAGCTGTGTATAGATGTGCGTCGCTGCACTTATTTTGAGACCTGTGCCACATATGGACTTAACGTGGACAGAGTATTCAATGAAAGTGAGTGTTGTCATAAAATAGGGGCTAAACTAGCACATTATTTAATACAGGATGCAAGTGTTGACTGGATAATCTTGTTTCTCACTTAGTGACTCACAAGATTGTTGCTGCCAAGAAGCAAGCTGCCCTTCTGGCCTCCTGTAAATCCCTCCCAAACTCCCCGAGTCACTCAGGGGCCTCGACTCCAGTGTCAGGGCCCGGACAGGTATCTCAGGCCTCATGAGTCTGTGCGATTGGGTTTGGATGAATCTCATGAAAGCTGTTAAAAATGTCTGGGTCACTTTCTCCCTTCTTTAAGTTCTAAACATGAGGGGCAAAATCTAATTCTCATTACTGTAATGGGAATGTAAAATAGTGTGAAATAAAATTGTAAGCATTTATTATTTCTCATACTAAATTAAATTTAGGGCAAAATTGTCGCTTAAGATTATTTAACATATTAAATTAAACACATTAATGTAATAAATTATTTTATTTATACTTTATTATTTTAAATTATATTATATGGATTATTTATTTATTTATATATTTACGTATTTATTAATTTTATTTATTTATTTATTTTTTTTATTATACATTTTTTGAAATACAACCTGGACATTTCTTTGTTAAACTGACACTTTCATTATTATAACTTGTGAAGTGTTTTAATTAATTACATACCGTGATGGTGTTGTTCTGTCGATATTGTTGGAGTGTAAAAATTTGCTTTGACAAAATGTTCTGATCTGGTTCATTAAATATTATTTGCTTAATTATATGCTATGCTGTGCAGAAAATCAGATATTTAGTCACATTTTGTTTAAATTTAATTTCAGTAATATGATAACTGTACAAATCTAATGACAGAAATCATTATAATAATTTCTAAAAAGGTTTATTATAAATAAATTCTAAATTATTTGGTGCTGTCAAACGATTAATCGTGATTAATCACATTTAAAATAAAAGTATTACATAATATATTTGTGTGTTCTGTATATATATATATATTAGGGCCGGGACTTTAACGCGTTAATTTAGATTAATTAATTACACAAAAAATAACGCGTT
>JAUMHR010000084.1:16423667-16448845 GCA_032361145.1 Enteromius fasciolatus
GTATTATCCCATATTTGCATTCAGTAGTCAGTTTGCTTAGCTGCACCTAATTTTCAGGCATGCTTATATCTAGCCTATATTCCAGTATGATTTTTAAAAAATTGTAACAATGTTATTTGTTCAAGCGGAAACTTGCTATTCAAAGAGAGATTCCTGAATTAAAATATATGAATCAATACACAAAAATGTACTAACAATGGCTTTTAAACATAAAAACATTAAACCACAGATTCTTGAGAAGTGGGGCAAAACAGGGTGCAATACTGAAAAATAAAACCTTGAAGCTCCATTTATGTACTAATCTACTGAGCTATGCTTTGATTCAACCTCTCCACTTCTCTCTTTCTCATCAAAATGTGCTTTTCACCTTGGACTGTGTAATATAATTTTACATGATCTTTAACAGCAATCAAGATAACGCATCAAAACACACTCTCATGTTAGCAAACAGACTACACTTTCACACATGACAATTCATTAACAAATACAAAATAGGATAAAATATTGTCAAAAGGTTGGAGGTGTCAGATCTGAGAGTTGACACATCTGACGGTGGTGACAAAAGCCTAAATTTGTAGTCATTTTACTATCACATATATCTCAATTACTGTATTAAAACAAATCCGACAAACAGTATGTTATGGTTTACAAAGCTTTTATTTACTGCGGCATTTTGTTAATAACACAAATGATCCATTTTCCCTCGTCTCAGAAGAATATGTCTGCTGTGCATCTATAAAACAATTAGTTGTTACCTCTATCCATTTACATTCACCAGGAACTTAATATTCACATTTAAACAATGATCCAAAAATGATCAGAACTAATCTGATCAGAACACAAACAAATATCATGTATAGATACGTTTTTTCCGGTGCTCCCACCGCTTTATGTTCACTAAACCCCTAACTCTAATAAAAGTGAGAAACTACCCACAGAAAACAATATATGCTTTCAGGTCACTATTTAGTATTAGAAAAATTAAAGACTATGAATAGAAATTGCTTGAAAACCACAAAAATATGATGAAAAATATTTCATTCACAAAACACATGGAGTTCTTGTAGTAGCCATTTTGTTTTTTCTGTTGATGCCAGATGCTAAAAGAACCTGCTCCAGGAGAATAAATTGATCTAAATATTTCAAATATTTTCCTCAGAAACTGAAAGATGGTGTTTACATATCTCGGCTGTGACACAGAAAACATTAACATTAGGATTTAACTATTCTAAAACAGTTTGTCTGACACAACTTTCAAACCTTATAATAGGGGTATGAGTTAAGTGTTGCGCTTGATAAAACAAGCTTTTTTTCATAATAAACAAACAAACTAAGCCCAATGGAAACCATTACAGAATTTCTAATGGTTTCCATTTCAATACCACAATGAACCATTAACCATTCCTTTTTTGTTGTGTGTTTTGGGCCCTTTTCCAATAGGATTTAACATCCCACCAATAGAATCCATCACATACCAGTAGACACCATTATACTTTCCAATAAAATTCCCATTATATTTATATTAAATCAATTACATTTTCTATTGTGTTTTGGGCAGGGTTCTATTGTTTTCAGCAGGGTTTGATGGACATGTTTATTTGTTCACATAGTGAGTGACAGTACAGATTTGACATGCCATTTTTTTGTATATTTTGATTCATGTCATATTATTGGAATATCTACCTTCATCCTATTATTAAAATATAATCATAACTACATTTAATAACTGCTTGAGTTAATCTAGCATTACATAGGCCTACACAAACATTCCTGAGGTAAACTGGAGGTTTCTCACAGTAGTAATAGGATTGCATGCATTTCAATGGGAGGCGCTGCCTTTCAGTGCTCGGTGTTCAGTTTGTTTTAGCATATGACACAATGGCCCTGTCTTAAAAACATCTAGCTCTGTAGCCTTGACAGCTTTTTTGGGCATTACATGCGCGTTCTGAAGCAACCATGTGTTCTAGTTAGTTAGCTCACTGGGTTTTGAGACACCGCCCGTATGCAGGGACGACTGTCTGGCCAAACAGGAACCGAGTGAGATTATTTGGCTCTCGCTAACTAGCAGCACTCTATGGGTAAGGAAATATTTGAGTTGCTTTGCGGTTTCTATGTGCTAGTTAGTAGCTCATCTGTGTGTTTCATTTTCACTGCGCGAGGTGATCCTAAAGTGCTAGTTAGCCCCTCATGCTAATGGAATCCAATGGCAACCGGTTAGCTATGGCTAATAACACACTAAATAAACTAGGATGAACTGAACAGTTTCGCTGCACACTAGATTCTGTGCTGCACATGCTTAAATAAATATATTTTCTACTAAGAAGTAGCAAATATTCTTCATCAAAAATGCCTATTTGTGTGGACTGGTTTGGACTGTCTTTGTTAAGACACCCGTTGTTTTGTGAAGAGATTTATGTTCATGTATTTACGTGTAATGCATTTGTGTATATAACGTTAGAACCAGCATACGAGACTGTTCTGACCTTGCTGAGTGGAAACTATCTGCTTATGAATGTAAACTTAAGTTAAAGTCAGTGTAGTGAAAATGCATTAGGGTTTTTGTAAGGTACTTGAAGAAGATGTTTTGTTTGCACTTTCCAAATTATGTTTGTCTTCATAATCTATAATCAAAATATAACTAGCTATGTAATTAAATAATAACTAGCTCCGACTATATAACATGGCTGATGATTATTATTATATAAGAGCATGTTATATTGGTTGAGTTCAAAATGCAACACTACTTTAGTACCTTCTGAATTCTTTGCAGTATATACTTTATACTGCATACTGCTTGCATAATTTCATGCTAAACCTTTTAAACATTAATCCTGCAAAATGGGTCATGGGACAACAATGTTGTGCACTATTTGTCACACAGCAATACATGACCTGTTGCAACACCTTAAATGTTTTTTCATTCGCTGTATTGGATGGGATGGGACAAGTAGACAGCAAGTGGTTTTCTGCACTTATCATCTTAAAAATAAATAAAGGTTTTATCTTAATTTTGTGCTTTTGTCTATTTATTAGGTTTGTATTTGTTTATAGATCAATTTATTTGTATTTTTTTTTGTGTGTATTTAGGCAGCCTTTATATTAGGGAATGTATTTTAATATAATATACATTTGTAATGTAATATATTTTATTAAAGCTTTATTTCAGTTACCAGTAATATGTTTTAGTTTATTTTTTTATTAAAATAACAATAATAGTGTAGATGTAGTATTCCATGCATACAGAAAATCGAAATATTGTGATATATAGTAGGCTATGATTATTCATACTTTTAATATATATGTTGTAACATATGATCCAACAAGCCATAGCCACAAAAAAGACCACTTTTGATAAACTCGTATCACTTGTTAATAGATGAAAATCACTTGGAAATGTGTCATGTTACTAAATGCTGTTTCACAGTGACTTCAAGTGGTATAGTTACAGTCAAACCAAAATTTCAACATTTCTTTAGATTATTTGCTACAGTTAAGAAAATGACAATAAATTATGACAGGAACTAAACTGTGTCCGACCAAATTCATCTTGATAATGTCAGATAACTGACAGAAAGGTATGTAATGAATTTGGCTGGAAAGCTGCTGCGGTCAAATTTCAGTACACAATTAGTTAAAACCAATTTAGGTCAACCAATAAGCAATGCTTGATTTTGTTCAGTCTGTGGCGCAGAAAGGTTGCATTAGCAATTAAATAAAAACACTTTTGCAAAACATGGCCATGTCGAAGTTATCCCAGATTTTTATACATATTTCTAGTAGTCCACTGTATGAAGAATTTTTGGGTATAATATGTCAAATTAACATCTTTAATGCATGTTTACATCTTACTATTCTGAATAGTACTATTCTGAATTAGAATGCATCTTACTATTCTAATTCATCTAAATCTCATCCTTTTTTCCATTCACTGTGTTTCAGTCCAAACCCTGGCTTTAGTTGGAATTGCCAGGCATGCGGATCAGGCTGCAGGGCTCTGGCCACGCGGCCCGTCTCCTCTCCGAACTCAACCGCTGCCGTCTGTCTCGCCTCCTATGCGACGTCATCCTCCAGGTCGGAGGCCGTTCCTTCCCTGCTCATCGTGTGGTATTGGCTTGCTCTTGCATGCACTTTAACAGCCTCTTCCCCAGAGGTTCTGGCAATCAGGGTGCCGTTCCAACCACTTTCTCTCTGGACTTTGTCTCCGCTGCCAATTTCGAGAAGGTCTTGACTTTTATCTACACGGGTGAGATATTCACAGACCTGATCGATGTAGGAGTGCTGTATGAGTTGGCGGAAAGGCTCGGCGTGAGAGAGCTGGTGAACGCTTGCCATGCCACCTTTCCTGACCTGCAGAGCTCCAGCTCTGGAGACACGGCTGCCGAAGGGGATTTGGAAAGCGACTTGGTGTTGGCCAATGCTACGGCTGCATCCGTTTGCTCATCCTCTGCAGCGTCCTGCTCCTCCTTGTCTTCTTCAGCCGCTCCCACTCCTGTAACTCCCTCTCCAGTTTCTCAAGGCAGGAACGGCAGGTTGAATCGCTCCCACTTGGCCACCCAGTTGCCAAAAAATCAAGACTTGCAGGTACATTTGAGTTACAATCAACAGGTGACCAACAAGGGTAGTCCTTCTGACAGTAACCATTCTGCAGATGCTCTTCCTGGACTGACTTTGCAGCTTAAGACTGAGCAGGAGGATGAAGGAGAAGATGCAGGAAGTAGCTCAGTGGACCAGCTTGTTGTTAATGGTAGCAAATCAACGTTAGGGGGTCAGGAACTATGTTCCATCCCTGATTCTTCTGCCCAGCATGGAGGGGAAACCTGCGCCCCTTCATCATCCTCCAGTGACCCTTTGGACAGTTTGCAGCTGGGGGCTGTTGTGGGACCAATCAAAGATTCAGATTTTTTTGATGAAGATGATTCTAGCAAAAGGGACAGACTACAGGAAGAGCAGACGGAGGGCAGCGATCAGTGGCGAGGACTTTCAGAAGACGTCATTGAACTGAGCGATGAGGAGGAGCACTTTATTGTGGAGGAAGAGGACGACGAGGACTTGATGTGCATAGAGAACGGAGAAAACGGGGAGTCTCTCGGGCAGCTGGGGTCGTCGCAGCCGTGCAAATCCTGCGGGATGCTGCTTCCAGCGGAAACTGGTGTCATACGAACTCACGCTGAGACGCACCTCTCAGAAGCGGGATCGTGTCAGGTGTGTGGCGCCTCTTTCTCGGAGCGAGCTGCTGCTGTCGCTCATGCCCTTACACACGTAGGCATCTTGCTCTTCTCTTGCGACGTTTGTGAACATCAGTTTCGGACTGAATCGGCACTGATTCACCACAGGCGTCAGTCAGCTGCCAAGTGCGCCCCTCGAAATCCAGACCAACCGAACGGAGCCTCTCAACGACAAGGAGGAGAACTGCACTGCACCATCTGCGCTAAATCCATGGCGAATGATTTTAAGGTTAGTGGAACATTTCTTATACATGTCTTAAACCTAACCAGTTGCCTAAACAAAGGGTGTGTCCCAAATGCGTAATTAGGTACTTTTCTGTGATGCTTTTTTTGGTACAAATAGTGCAAAAAAGTGTGTTCAAATTCGAAAAGAAAAAGTGCGCTTTAAGTGCAAGTCAACTGTGAGAGCTTTAATTAGATCGTGGAGAGGGAGGGGCTTTCAGACTCTTATTAATGACAAAATAACCATATACAATTCATACACTACATAGTTGAGTACACAGTGCATGAGGTACACTGTATATAAATAATTTGGGACGCAGTTACAGTCAACTAGTTTGACTAACTAATAGTTAACCAAGAGGTAAGCAGTCTTGCTTTTCAAATTAAAATTAGACCAATATACTGTTTTATATACCTGAAATAAAAAAGTTAATATAAAATAAAATATAATATAATATTCAATAAAACACTTAAAGGTTAAAGGTTAAAACTGATTGCTAAATTGCATAAATTAAGGCTAAGAAAGTGTAATTAATGAATTAAGAAGGAATCAATTAATCAAAAAGACTTAAATGAAAACTGAAAATATAAAAATATTAATAAATGTTATAAAAATTGTACATAACTAACACCAATTTTTATATTTATTTATACAAAATACAAATATGCATATGTTTGTAAATGTAATAATAGTCTCTCTTTCTCTCTAACTATATATATATATATATATATATATATATATATAGATGAGAAATAAATTTTAAAGATAAATGATTGTATATGAAATATGATTAAATATTAATAATAAGTAAAAAGCCTAATATTTTACATTAAGCAAACATTCTTTAATTGCAAGTATTTGTGCAAGTAAACTAGCAAAATCCCCTAACCCTAATCAATAGAACAATTATGTATCAAATATTACAATAAATATTAAAAATAAATAAATAATTAAATAAAAGATTTTTTTTTTTGAAATATTCTTTATTATTTCATGTAACACAAATCACAGCACTATTGGTTAAATGCTGCTAACTAACTTGAGTGGTAAAGGAAGAAAATTAATTAAATTCAATTTTCTTTGAAATTACTGCTATGTGTGAGATATTCTAATATGGTTAATATTATATTTATTGTTAGAATATTCTAAAAACTACAAAATCCTTATAATGTAAGAGACAAGAAGTAATACAAACTCATGACTTCTTTTACTTTAACAGTTTATTAACAGTTTGTTTTAATTAATGTTATTGATTTGTCTATGTTAATAATGGATGATCTTTTTCCTCAGGCTGTCAGGGACCATGTTCAGAGCCACGCATGCTTGAAGACACTACGCTGTGGAGTGTGCCAGCTGTCTCATCCCTCTCGATGCGCCCTCCTGTGGCACACACTGACACACCTCTTTCCTATTTACACTTGTCCACAATGCGTCAGCCCCTTCCTGGAGAGCACGCTGCTGGAAAGACACCTGTCTCTACACACAGAGGAAAGAGCGTCAGTGAAGCAGGACGACAGCCCAGAGACCAGTGGAGAAGACCAGGCCGAGCTGCGCTGCTTCCTGTGTCCGCAGACCTTCCGCTCAGAAAGCGCGTTTCATTACCATCTCAGCGTGCATTCGAACGAGCTCCAGGGCAGCCAGGTTTGGCCGGCCAAGCGCAAAGCGGACCAGCTCCTCGAATACTCCTCACCTACGGAGGCGAGCAGCTCGGGTAAAGCGGGCTACAACTTAAGCATAGGCTTCAGCATGCAGGACAAAATGGCTCATGGCGGCGGCCCGTTTCCTGCCGGACTCGTACTGAACGGTAACTCTGTTGGTGGAAGGGAAAAATTGTATCGCTGTCGGTTTTGCGGTAAGCATTTCGCGCACTCGGGTGAGTTCACCTACCACCTCCGCATACACACGGGCGAGAAACCCTACCAGTGCAAGGTATGCATGCGCTTCTTCCGCGGGCGTTCCACTATGATTTGTCACCTAAAGACACACTCGGGCGCCCTCATGTACCGCTGCACCATCTGCGGCCTGTTTTTCTCCACACTCAAGATGGTTTCTTCACACATGGAGCTCCATAAAGACCAGCTGCCACCCGATTTTAACATCGAGGAGACCTTTATGTATAACGACCACTCTAAAGAGCCCGTCCCCAATATGGACACCTGAAAGTCGCCCGCTTTCAGAACGCTCCGTCACACTGTGTGCCCACGTTTACTCCGTATGTTGTTGAAGACAAGTAGACTTAGAATGTAATTAAGTGTTTAATGTGATCGTCTTTGTGCCGTTTGTGTACAGAATGAGAACTTTTCTTGTTTTTTAAAGACTAAATTAAAAAGTAAAACTTTATTTTAAAAATGTAGTTCTGATACTTGACCACTTGATGGCAAGAGAGACTGAGCAAGGTTGCACAGCCAATCAAATCTTTGGACACACCTACTTATATTCGTCTTCAAAGCCAATTGCAACCCATTTCAATATGAGCATTAAGCATTAAGATCACAGCAAATGAATTCAGTCAAGTGTGTCCAAACGTTTGATTTGCAGTGTTTCAGTTAAGTCTGTTTTAACGGGTTGCTTTTCCAAGTGCTGATCTGCGATTACCTCTATATACTCTTCCGGCAACTCTATCACAATAAGCTAACGGTCTCTGGTTGTTCTAGAGAAGCACAAAGTAACCTTCGTTCTTACACAACGCAAGTGCACAATGAGAATAAACCAAGACTTTTTCTACGTTTTCTGACAAATAAAGCAGTTCTCTAGGTCAAGGATATAAATAAAACGGTTCTTTTAAAAACAAAATCAACAAATGAAGGTACTTTTCATTTACAGAGTAGGCGTTATTTTTATAGTAGTGCTGTGTGTCACTGAACTAGACTAAATTAGAAATAGTTACTGTTTATCAGATGCAGTATAATATAGTTTGGATGTTGTACATAAAGTAAAACCCTTCATATGTCGTTCATTTTATTTGGAAAAGATAAATGATTCAGACCGAGGTGCTATTATATCAGTCGGCTCATTTGTCAGTTTTCACCTTCTTCACTTGGGACATAGTGTTTTGTACGAATGATTTTGTCATAAATAAATGACAATTCTCTTGAGAAAGCTGTGATGTTCTTCTGTACCATTTTCCCAGCAGTTATATGCCTGTTCTTTCTTATATGGGACATTTTATAATTTGGCACACTGGTCCATTTTTAAGGCATATCATCAAACAACAAAGTATTTATTCAAAACTGCTGGGGCATTGTGGTTGTTATAGCTTTATTTGCAATGTAGCACAGAAAATACCGGCTGAACCTTATAAACTGCCCGGTTTTATCAACTATTTATCTTGTTTATTAATCAATCAATTTTATTTTTAGGAACAAAATGCATTCTGTGGTTTGCAGACGATGATGTTGTGATTATAAAACATAAATATTTTGACTCTCAACTGTCATAATACATTTTATCAACATAAAACAATTGCCTTATATCACTTCAGTGTTATTTATATGATTTATTCATGTTCAGTGTCACTCTTTTACTACAGCTGTACTTGTGTTCTGAGTAAAAACAGTACTTACAAAACCTTCCAGAGTCTTGCCTTTTTAACAGTGAAATGTTAGCACATAATTTGAACAAAACCACACCATTTGTTAAATACAGTGTATTTATATTCAACAAACACTTTTTAGACACCAGAGCAGCACATTCCCAAAAGAAATGGCATACACATACACAAACATGTTTAAAAGATTCATTTTTTTTCACATCCGTGACAATATGTACAAGTAAGCTGCTGAGCTCGAAAGCCATTAAAAACGGTTTGAGGTCTAAGTGAAGCTAAGTGAAAGTGTTTGTCGAGCAGAACAATCAAAACAGTCTTTGTACAAAAGCTGGCTTGTGGACAGAGCTTTTATTAGTTATCCAGGAGTTCCTAGATCTGATGATAGGAACCGGTGGAAATAAAGGTTACGAAAGGTTGACAATATTTCCTTCCTTGCACTGTTAACAATACTGAGGTGAGAAAAACAGGAGACAATAGGGCTAGTAACCAGGCAAGTGACCAAAAACAACCGCCCCAACAAGGCCACTTCTTTCGCAGCGCATTTCACCGAATCGTCATTTAAAAGTTTCCCTCTTCACGCGCCAATGTCGGAGTGACTCGTACTGGTGTTACTGAGCTTCCGCTCTTTTACTGCTGCTGTCCCTGCCTTGTTGGTTACAGCATTACTTGGCTCACTAGTCGGCGGTAAAGAGATGCGGCTGATTACTGTGTTTATTAGACTGTTGCGGAAGCTCTTGCTGAGGAAGTTGTAGAGGATTGGGTTGGCGATGCAGTGAAAAAGCGACAAGCATTGCACAAGGCTAAACGAGAAGTACAGCACCCCGACTGTGTTGCAGGAGAACAGGTGCGGGTCCAGGTCGTCCACTGTCAACAAGAACAACACCAAATGGTACGGTAGCCAGCAGGCCACAAATACTAGTGAGTACACATGCACCAACCACACATCCCGCCGATTCTGGACATCCGGGGTTGTGCGTATGGCTCGGGCGATTAGGACATTGCAGGTGATGATGACCGACGCCGGACCTAGAAACTGGAAGATCAGACAGAGGAAGGAAACCGATACGAACCATTCCGTGTAGTACTGCTCGGGAATCATGTAGCAGCCCGGTTCGTCCCACTCCAACAAGTCGACATGGACGTTTTCCAGCAAGGCCAGGACAAGCGACAGGAGCCAGATCCCGGCGCAGAGTATCCAGCGGCGTTTGTGCTGCACCGGGAAGCAGGCCGGCTTGTTGGGGTGCGTTAGGGACAGGTATCGCTCTAAGGTCATGAAGGCCAGGAAGAATGAGCTACTGTAGAAGTTTATGATGTATACGAGGTGTGTGACCTTACAAAGGAAGCGGCCCCACAGCCAAACCTTGTCCATGGTCACCTCCAACATGAAGAAGGGCATGGTGAAGACCACCATCAAGTCGGACAAGCTCACGTTGATGACGCAGAACAGCACGCCGTTCGCTGAATGCCGCCTTCGCCAGTTCACCCACACCACCAGGCTGTTTTCGGCCAACCCTACCATGAAGAGCACTAGGTAAAGGAGGAAAAGAGCGATCCGTCTGCCATCCATGTCTAGGTGGACGGTGCAGTCGTAGACAAACCATGGTGTGCCATTGTAGATGTCGAACGACGAGTTGTCTAGATTGTACGTCATGGTCTACAGATGGAAAAAAACAGTTTGTTAAAAGGATTTAAAAATAAAGGTGCTTCATGTTGCCATAGGGGTTTTTTTTCTGAATGGTTCCATAAAGAACCTTAAACTGTAGAACCTGAAACATGGTCCTTCAAATTATAAAAAGGTAAGAAAGAGATGGTTCTTGGGCTGAATGGTTCTTCTGTGGCATCACTGTAAAGAACCGTAAGCACCTTTATTATTAAGTGTGTGCATTGAGCTACTGTACAAGTAAATAAGTACTTGCTGAGCTAAGAAAAGCCAAAAAAATGTCTGATACAAACTCCTCTGCAGAATTATTTAGCTCTAAACATAATTACTTGAAATTCTTCACGTAATCCTACAGACTTTGCTTTAGATCTTTTAGGTTTAATTAAGATGAGCAGCTAAACTCTGCTGGAAAGTGGACCCTGAGGGCCAGAGTTGTCCACCCCTGCTGTTAGAGGATTTTGGAAAGGCATTTTTTCCCCTAAAATCCGTCTGTTTTGCCCGTTCCGACCCGTTGCCCACCCCTGCTCTTCAGGCACCAAATTTATTACTAGGTTTTTCTTCCCCAATTAGAAAATTCAAATCAGCGTTAGCAATATTGCTATCTTGTTGACTACAAGACAAAGACTTAGGGGACATACCTTGCTATTTGGTTACCGAAGATGAGGGTCTCAGGGTAAAATCAGTCCTGGAGAAATATTACCGGAGACTTTGCTCAACTGGAACGTTGTGTAGGATCTAGCCATACATTTGGCTGTGGGGCAAAATAAGCTCTTCCCTCTCACGCGCCTGGTTGCTTCACCGTCACACTGACAGGACATCCTCACAGGACAGGAGGGGGTTGAATCCTACAGGAAGGACTCCAAGAATCTCTTGATTGCAGATAGTATCATCCATATAACCGGAGAGAATGTTTGTTTTTCTCCAAGTATTGGTCTAAACAATGCGTGGAGCCAAGATGGAATTAAAGTGGTTGCACGAGGGTGTGGTGCAACAACAAAATAAGGATTAGAACAAGCCCCAGGGTGCATATGTTACTCGTTACCCAAAGCACAGCAAATCTGGACTAATGAGCAGGCACATAATACTCTTATTGGTTGCTAAAATCACTTTAAATTCTGACATAATTATATGCAATTTTACATGCAACTTTGGGAAAGGTTGGGTGAGGTCTGCTAATCTGTTTGGAGTGATATTCATGGTTTTAAACAAATCCATCTCTTGTTCTATTTTTAAGTAGTTAAGTAGTAGGTAGTGGATGTATTCGAGTTTACATGCATTTATTAGCATCTTCATTTGATCTACATGATATATAGGCAAAAACAAGCATTAAATAATTAAGAACAATATTAGCAATACTACAATATGGAATTTCTTTAGTGCCCCTAAAGCAGGTTTTTAATGCAATAACAAAACAATAAAAAAACGATTAAATAAATAAAACAAAATATACTGGTTAGTCAAGTGTCTGAATTTAAATGATGATTATGAATTTTCAGGTGCTTGCAGAAGGCCCTCCCCCCAAAATAAATCAAAACATATATACGTAAAATGAAAAATAAATATTTTTATTATTATTTTCTGTGTCCAGCTTCTTCACCGCGGCTTAATTGTGAATTATTTAGATGTGTGTGGACTGACTGCTTCAATCTGAACACGATAAGAGTTAAAACCTTTATCTTTTTGGCCCTGAGCTCTGTTGGGGCCCCTGTATGTTTTTCTTTTTTTCAGAGAATCTTTTCCTAGTTCTGAAAGTTTAAAACAAAAAAAAAAATATTTAGCTGGTTTGTGCCTGATATGCTGAAAAAACATAGCCCCCAGCAGGACAATAGCAGGAAATGCTTTCGTGGTCGAGGGGCAGTGAGTGGCAGGCAGAGCAAGAGAGATGTAGGAAGCCCCCCCCCACCTCCCGGTATCCCCCATCGAACATTTCAGCAACTGCTTCAGAAGTGCACACACTCCAGAACACTACAAACTGATCCCTAATCTGATCTGATTTAAAGACATCCATTTCTGCCTCGTAGCTTCGGGCTCCCAAGAACAAATGTTTGAAATGTTGGTGTTGAGACATATCTGAACATCCTCTTAGCAGTACTGCTCAACCCAAATTTATAGCAATCTGTCAGCAACAAAGGGCATAATTCATAAATAAGCAAAAAACTGTGAATTATACATTTAAAAAATCACTTCAACAAGCAATTAATTATGTATTTATGAATGTATAAATACGTTCCTGTGTATATATATATTGCTGTTCAAAATTGGAAACCATATATTGTATGGGTCAAAATTATTATTTTTTCTTTTATGCCAGAAATCATTTGAATATTAAGTAAAGATGATGTTCCATGAAGATATTTTGTAAATACTGTATTATTAATATATCAAACTATTTTGTATGATTGGTAATATGCATTGCTCAGGACTTCATTTGGACAACCTTTATAGCGATCTTCTCAATATTTTGATTTTTTTTGCACTTTTTTAAATAGTTGCATCTCGCCCAAATACTGCTCTTGTGGTCCAGGGTCACATATTTGGAAATGGAGGATCACAAGCACATTGCATTATGGGATCCTTTTGTTCACATGCTCTTTTGTATACAACACCTTTTGTCAAATTTAGTAGGCCATTTGAATATGAGATACCAGAAACTGCATATATACTACACAAATATTAGTAGAATGATAGTATGTTATTCCAAAAAGCTAAAAAATCTGGGAACTAAATCAGGATTAATCAAAACAAATCAGAAACCGTTGGTTCAAAATGTAAACTGGTTCCAAATGAGGCCTATTGTGTACTTTTCACTTTTAAATATATGAATATTGGCCCATTTCTTTGTATATTTAACTTATGAATGGCTTTTCCTGGGTTAATACTGCTCTGGGAGATGCTAACTTGCTTAACCGAGGGTTAAAAGTGACCCAGCACTGTATGAAAAACCTTGAGGAGAATAACGTGACGCTCTGAACTTCGTGTTCCAGCTACTCCTACAACCACAAGAATTTGTCAGCAGTTTGCTGGGCGATTCGTTTTTTTCCCCCTGCATGCTTCCCATTGTTAAGAGTACATCTTTTTGTCAGTGGAACAGGAAAGAGTTTGTCAGCAAAATCACAGCTCCTGGAAAGGACTAGGTGGATCCTGTCCTTGACCTCTCTTCACGTGGGGGTCCAGACCTCACGGAGGCCCCGGCTAAACCACAGCGACCTCAATTCTTCAAAAGTTTATCAGTTACAATAAAAACAGTAGCTTATCATGCTATATAAATAAACACTAATTCAATTTGAAATGGTTAATACAAAATAAGAGATATGACATAATTATTATTATTTATTACTTTTTACTAATAAAAATATTAAAGGTTTAATTTACCCAAAAATGAAAATTCTGTCATTAATTACTCACCCTCATGTCGTTTCGAACCTATAGGACCTTCGTTCATCTTCAGAACACAAATTAAGATATTTTTGAGGTTATCAGAGAGCTATCTGACCCTCCACAGACAGCAATACAACAGAAATAATTACAGATTCAGAAACATAGTAATACAATGGTAACAGAGTCCATGTGACATCAGTGGATCAACGTAACTTTTGCAACGCTAGGAGAATAATTGTTTTTTTTTTGTTTTTTTTTTGCACAAAGAAAACCAAAATAACATAATTTATCTCTAACATTCTTTTCCCACGACTTACTCTCTAAATGGCGGAATGCGTATAACATAACTGTACGCGTTCCTCTAGCTGCCGCAGATTATGCACGTGCGCGTACTCTCACCCGGATGTAAACAAAGCTGGTTACGTCAAATACAATATCATCGAAAATATCTTAATTTGTGTTGCGAAGATGAACGAAGGTCTTAAGTGTCTTATGTACACATTAGTTTCATTAAAAATATACTTTTATTTGTGTGATTTTAAACTATTATTCAGAAACGTGGACAAACAAGTCCAAACTGTATACAAATTTCATGAACCTGTTGAATTTCCGTTTCACCCAAAATTATAAGACAAAATGCTTTTATTGTATTTAGGAATGCACAACATTGGTAATTACAGTCGTTACATGCATTATGTGAACACAATGTAACAACTTGTCTTCATGTAACATGTCAAGGTGTTAAACAGCTCTAAAAAATACAATTTAAAGTATAACTATTATGGACATATTGTAATTGTGCCAATTGTACAAATCTAAAATGAATAAATAACAGAAACCATGTTTTTGGAAATCTCTGAAAAATATATTTGGTCCAAACACTGATTTGCAAAATAAATAAAATGCAACAATAAGGCATTTCATACTAAATCAGCTCAGTGTTGCTAAAGTATTTCTACTACAAACTACAAAGTTCCTCTTTTCTGCATTAAGGCTAACTGCATTAAATAGCTCAAAGAAGAGTGTGTGCTCCATCCATCCATATAAACAATCAGCATTCAATTCATAATATTACTTTAATCTAGAACCTTAATGTACCTTAAGGTCACCAGCTGGTCAGTTTGTTTTTTTCTCTTCTTTTTTGTCTTTTACAAGCATCTTATCCTCCTCATAACATTCTAGTGCTGCATATATCAAATGAAGCTAGCATGCACTTAAAGCATCGCACAACTTGAGTTTCTGCTATTTCTCCACAAACAGTTAAGGCGACGGTTTCTCTCTCGGCCAAGCCAAAGTCCAAAGAAAGAGAGAGAGAGCACACCAAGAACAAATTATGTCACTGCTACAGGTTTGGAGTTATATCTCCTTAAAAGATTAGGCGATGTTCCCATGTCCGTAGGTTATGTCACAAAGTGATTCATGTGAATCTAGTGTTATTCATTTGTGAATACACCCTTGATGAATGTAGCTGTAGTGTGAATGAAAAATCTCATGTTATGAAAGTTTATGAAAATATGAAGCACAATGTGTAAAAAATATGAAGAGACACATTGAAAAATAATAGTTATGGCACTAGATGAGTGAATCTGACAAAACCTGTGAAGAATGGTGCATATGTGACTCTGGACCACAAAACAGTCATAACATACAAGTATTTGAAATCAGGAATAAAAAAAAATAGCAATTAGCAATATTACTAATCAAAAATTACGTTTTGATATATTTGTGGTAGGACATTTACAAAATATTTTCTGGGAACATGATTTATGGTATGGAAGAAAAATAACAAAATTTGACCCATACTGTTTGAATTTGAACACGTATTGATTTGCTATTGCTACAAATATATCTGTGCTAATTATGACTGATTTTGTGCTCCATAGTCACAAGATGTGTCACCATATTTTTAAAAATAAAAATTATATTTTGCTTTAAAAACAATCAAGCCTATTAAACACTATTAAGATTTTTTTAATTCAGACTTTATTTTTAGAATAAAACACATTTCCCCTCAAAATTCACATAATAAATGAAAACAAATTTATATATATAGACCTACAAAATATAATAGTATATGAATACACACACAGAAAAAAAAAAAAAATCTTATCTAAAATAAGAAATACTTCAACTGTTATATAAATAATATGAATAACCTAATAGAGTCTAGCCTAATAATAATTTTATTAAAAATGTATACTGTATTGAGCAATATTATTGTCTATGTGCGTTTATGTACATATATACCTAATATATGAAATACAAAAAAAAAATTCTAAAGTAAGAAATACATTAATATTATTTAATTTTTTTTTTACTTTGAAGTACAGATTCATACTTAATAATACAGTACTTTTAAAATACAGTTATTGTTAATACATTTATTTTCTGTACATGTTTGTGTGTACAGACACACATTGAGTTTTATTTTGAAAAAAGTACTGTATTACTGCAATGTCAATCACATACATATGAACAAAAAAGGAAATTTATTAAAACAATTACTAGCAATGAGAATCCCAAAAAACAAAACAAAACCAACAACACAACATCTGGACATATTACAGTAATGGGGCAAATGTGTTTTATTGTCGTAAAAATAATGTCACAATGAAAAATAACTTAACGGTCCTAAAATAGACCTAATTTCTTTATGCAAAATATAATTTATTATTTTTCTGTCTTTTGAATTTGGGGTGAAACGTGACCTTGAAGTGCTGCTAAAGACACCCAGAGAAGTGGTTACGCAAAAATGTTGGAGATGAATTCACGGAAACGTTTGGCATACTGCTCTGGATGGACCGTAGATATTTCAGCACCAGCCTGAAAGGAAGCAACAGGATGAGTCGTGTTTTCACAACCTCCTATAACTCAGAAATAAGCAAAGTTTACTGGACAAGTACACATAAAAAGTTTTGCCACTCACGCCATGTTTCACAGTCTTCGCAGCATGGGCAGCTTTCTTCTTAGTGTCATACTGCGTCAACACGTCAATGAGGCCCATGAAGTACACCTCCCTCTGCGGAGCTCCTGGAATCCAACACAAACACGCGTATCACCTCCATTCCAGCTTCCCTCTTCTATACGTGGTTTCCTTCTCCAACTTCCTCTCTGGTTTACTTACCTGGGGCACTTTTGACAGCGTATACATCAACATAAGGGTCAAATTCTCCAGGTCCCAGAGGTTTGAAGGAGTTCATGTACCCGGCGATGCCCTCCGGCGAAGTGCCGTACGATCCCACCTGCGCGGCCGGAGCAAGGCCGTTTTCTGGATCAGTGTCGTCTTCGCAGCTGGGCTCCTCAGCCTCCTCTTCATCCCGCTCACCACGAGCCACGTCATGGATGCCTAACAACAGGCTGTAGTCCATTATCTTCAGCTTCACCAGGAACTATAAATCACAGGAGCGTACATTGAAAAACCTTTAAAGCGTCACCGTGACATTTGTAAAGAGGTTATATGATGATGCCAAAAAGAACATTACTTTGTGTATTTGGTGTAATTCAATGTGTTTAAGGTGCAAAAAACATTATTTTCCACATACTGTACATTTTTGTTTCTCCTCTAAGCCCCACATCCTGAAACAAGTCGATCAGTACAAAGCTCATTGCTCTAAAAAAAACAAGGTGTGCTCTGACTGGCCAGCTATCCAGTGTGTTGGGATTGGCCAAATACTGCAAACGTCTGGCGGACATGTTACGTCCATTACCATAACGTGATTTGTTGCATCCAGTGGAGACATAATTACGGATTATGATGATTTAGCACTGTGTTTTTTACGCTTCCTGTTGTATCACGCCTTGTAAACATAACACCAGTCTGCATTTGTGGTCAGTGAAACTACAAACGCCACCCTTGACTGCTCAAAACTCACGTTTGAATAATAAGTTGCAGGTTCTTTTAATAAGAACATGTAACTTATTTAAAGGTTGTGAATCAGAAGCACCAGACTGTCCTTACAGAGGTAGAGCTGCTTCACTTTATAGTCTCAGCCAGCAAAGACTACTCTCCAGGTTTTAGGAGTCCGTCCTCCATTAATTTGTGCTGAACACACTGTAATATTTGTGTTGAATTGCTCTGGAAGTGTTGTAAATACAACTTAACACTGATTTCTAGTTGTGTCCTCTTTTGGAAGCACAAAGAAAAAGTTTCAATTTCACAACAACACACAGCGTCTCCAGAACATGGCGCCTGCAGCAACACTACAGCCAGAACAATAGCTCCGCCTTCTTTCTTTGTGTAAACATTTGGGCTGTGCTTGAAAATAAACCCACTCTGTGACGTAGAAAAGCGGGGGTGTTTAAACGAGCTGTTTTAGGGGGCATGGACAAGTCATTTTATTAAAAAAATAAATAAATAAATCTCTTTTTGGTTCTCCAACTTTGATCTCTGCAACTTCAGAGATCTGATCCATGCACTAACAGCTCGTAACACTCCAAAGAGAAAGGAAAACTTAAAAATCGCATCATATGACCCCTTTAAAAAGATGTGAAATCTTCACCTCTACATCTCGATTCAGCTTCTCCATGATCTTCTCTTTCTCCTCTTCTGTCACGTACACCTTCTGCATGTTATTTCTGAAATCCATGTCTTTAAAAGTCGGCAGCTCCTTCACCTGTTTTAGAAGAGGCAGAAATGTGTGAATTGTGTTTTATGTTGCATCAGGAAAAATGATCTGGACTCTAGTCTTTCTTACCTTCTCTTTGTCACTGGCCTCCCGATCTACCAGGGAACCCTGAATAAAACACAGTGTTAGGCTCTTTAAAAAAGTCTTGAGTGTGTTTTTTATTAAATGTATCAGCATCAGACGCTCGAACATGATTTGTTCATCACAGATTTCACACCAGTGCCATCACACCCTCTTGTGGCACACAATCAAAATTGCAATACCCGAGACTTGCTCACCCCAAAATAAAATTTAGCCCAAGTTTTCCAGGCCTGTTTATACCATGAGCAAAACTACAGACACTGGCCATTTACATAATTACCCATAGATTTCATTATAATAAAGATTGTAATTATTTTATTATGATATACAGTGCAGTTAAAAACTTGTGGGTCAGTAAGTTTTTTTTCTTTAGATTTAAAAGATGCATTTAATATTTATATTTAAAATAAATGCCTAATAACGTCAAAAGAATAAGAAATAATATATCATGATTTCTACAAATATATTAAACAGCACTACTGTTTTCAACATTGATAACACTAGTACTAATAATAATAATAATAATAATAATATATTTTACAGCATCAAATCTGCATATTAGGACCATTAAGAGTACGATTTCTAAAAGATGTGAAACTAAAGACTAGATTCAGCTATTCACAATAATATAGTTTTACTGTATTTCCATCAAATAAATGCAATCTTGGTGAGCAGAAGAGACCTTTTAGAAAATATTATATCTTATTAAAAATTGCATAAATATAAAGCATATATAATATAAAACAAATATACAATATATATTTAATATATTGTATTATAATATATTTATATGCCAGTAAAGAAACATCTCAGGATAATATAAATGTCAAGTGTCAAAGCAAAAGTTATGAAGACATGTAGATTTATGTAAAAAAACAAAACATTAAAACATAAAATGTGGGGCGGGGGAATCAAGGTGTATGAAGATATATAGGCACTACAATATAACATTAGCGATTCATTTTAAACAAACAGCTGCTGTTTCAATGTTGTTCGAAATTGTTAAATGTGGAAGGAAAAAAATAAATAAAAAATTTCATGGAATCTCATCCATAAAGCACGGTTTCAATTTCCAGCTCTGTCAGTGCAGCCCAGCACTCAGATCCTCAATAACTGGCTCATCTGAGATACCATTCATGAACTACTCATCAATCACATCCACCTAAAAAAACCCACCAGGTCTAAGGGGATGCGTGCATGATTTAGATGCCGTTTGCTTATTGCTCGTGAAGTTAATGAGGTGTGCAAAGACAAATATCAGTCACGTTATGAAAAGATCAACAATCCTGGAGAAACAGCATCTCATCACAGCGGCGAGGAACGGTTCCTACCTTCAGGTCGTATTTCCTGTGGACAACAAGTCTGTGGCTGAACATGTTCCTCATGACGATCAGATACGTGTCCTCGCTCTCCACCGTAACCCGGTACATGCCCAAAAACTGAGGGAGGAGTGTACTGCCATGACACTTCACTATATGCTGCCAAACACAACACAAAAAGAATCATGTTCTCTGAGCTTCATCCATTTAGTTTAATGTTCATTAGTTACAACCTATGAACCAACTTTGAGTAGCATATGGTCTCCAATATCAAACAACCCCACGGCTTAATAAATTACAGCTTTTTTTGTTCCTGTCTGCATCGCTGAAGACAGAGACTAACTTAAAATCAGCAGTGGGCTAGAACATAAAAAAGAAAATGCATGTTAACAGGACTTTAAAAACAAATATTAGCTTATAATTTAACATATAGTAAATTTGTAGTTTCCTGGTTGCGTATACCCTCAGGACATGCTGTGAATATAAAGGCAATGCAAATGGAGAAGCGATTAAAATCTGTTTATTCAGCTACAATGGAAACTGAGAAACCCACTCACACATTTCTCATGGCCGTCACGGCACTGTAAACAAGACACAGGCATTCAAATGCTACTCCAACCTAATTCTTACAAGCACGCACAAACAAAAAAAGATAAATAAAAAAAAAAAGATAATATTTTAACAATACATGCTCAAAAGTTTGGGGTCACTAATATGTTTTGGTAACACTTTACAATAAGGTAACATTTGTTAACTACAAAATTTAACATGAACGAAGAACAATACTTCTCTACAGCATTTATTAATCTTAGTTCACACTAATTTCTGCATTTACTAGTGCATTATTAAAACCACAAGGTTGGTTTGTTAACATTAGCTTATGCATAATGAATCAACATGAAAAATAAATGAATGTTTTGTTTTTTTTAACAAAAACCAAGAGCGTAAAACATGTAGTGTTCATTAATCATTGATCTTAATACATTAACTAATGTTAACAAATGACACATCATTCAAAAGTGTCAAATTCTTTTTAATGTTTTAAAAATAGGTTTCATATAATTCACAATATTTTTTATATACATTTTTACAATTTAAATAACTATTTTCTATTATAATATGTTTGAGAATTGGATTTATTTCTGTGATCCAAAGCTGAATTTTTCTGCTTCATTATTTCGGTCTTCAGTGTCACATTCTAATATGCTGATTTTCTACTCAAGAAAAAATGTTATATATCAAATGTTGAAAACCAAAAAGGTTCACAAATTCAAAAAAGCATTTATTTGAAATATTACTATATAAGATTACATTTTTTTTCAATAAATAAATAAAAATCCTCCTGACCCCAGTCTGTTTAAACTGTAGTGTAGCTTTTATTCGACATAAGGAAGATCACCGTTCACGGAGGCCACCATGTTGAAATCCCATGACCTAATATTCCTCTCATTTTCTGACAATTTTAGCTGTGGCCTAAATGAGCTATTCATGACCTATTCCAACACCTTTATATAATCTAATAAACAAAACTTTCATTATGCTGTGTGCATGCGAATAGGAGTATAACATCTGGACTACCACTGCTTCATAATAAACAACCATAAACGACTTAATATACCTTTAAATAACCATAAACAAGAACAAAAGCTCATTGTCAATCATAAAGAGAAATTTACCTATTTTGAGGAAGTGTGAACGTAACATGAAAATGATTTCAGTGACTGAACAAGTTATTATGACAGTGTAGAGAGGAAATGAATGGCAACGCATGCGGATGCCAACTTGGCAATTAAACATAAAAATAGCTCAAGTCTGAATTCTTTTGTCTGATCATTTCCCAAACACAAGCAACCCAGTTTAATATGTAAGCTTAAGTGGTAAATAAGTAAAATTTAAACACAGATGACTGTCATATAACGTGTCTGTATTGTTTGCAAGCTTTTAAAGTTGAATAAATAAGATGGTGTACTAGTTTGTGGTGGAAATTTGAACAGATCACAGCTTCTAGAATCATATTTGTATGTAAATACCAATGTGCATAAGAGACTTTCCTGAAGGATACAGCATTTAAACAGATACTGAGCTCTTAGATTAAATATTCCATTGAAGGCACGTTTGATATGGTTTAAATTAATCTGTGAATGTCCTGACTAGTATGTTGTGAGTTACCTGGTGATACTCGGACAGAATGTTATGCATATCAGCTACTTCTTCACTGGAGATCTGCTTTACTATCAGCGTACGGTCATAGGACGTGAAGAGAAGACCTTCTCCCTGTCCATCACCTCTCATGGGAGCGCTGCGAGCCAGGGACACCTAATGGAAAACATCCATGCATGCAAATTTAGCAATATTATTATTTTACTAATAAAATACTTCCAATAAACGGATGAAATGCACAACCTGATAGTCAAGATCTTCAATTCCAAATCTCTCTCTGAGGTTCCTGAAGACTTGTGGACAGTACTCCTTAAATTTAAAATGGCCTGGAAGATTTTCTCTGTAAGGTACAAATTAAAAACCCCATCAGAGTCCTGCATTTCACATTCACCTGAAGGCAAAATGCTGCTTTGATGTGGCCGTTCTGCAGAAAAATATGCCAAGTACTCTCTTTCACCATCATTGCAAGAATTAATCTAAGTGAAGGTAAACATGTTGCTGCTTAGGAGTACAAGTTCACATGTAGAAACAGCGAGCAATGACCGTAAATGTGTAAAATAGTGATGTGCTTTTGATAAATACTTGTTGAAGAGATGGTTGTTCACTTTAATTTTGGTGTTGGCTTTGAAGTCATCTGGAAGCAGCATGACAGGCACTGGAACTTGATTCAAATCATTTATCTGAAAAAACAGAGTTGGAAAAATTACTTTTTGCCTCTGAGATGAAGTTTGCACTTGTAGATTTTCCATATCCTGAAGATGAATGACTCAATGCTTGTTTACGCACACTTTTAACATGTTATGCATTGAAAATTTCCCAGTCTGCCAATTATGCAACATCTAAAGGATTAATGCAACATAAACTCACCCCGGAATCCTCCAAAAATCTCAAACTAATGTTTACATGATTCCTATTGGTACTTCATTCATAATTTAAAACACTACGATCCGCATTAACTGCGCATTTTGACTAAGTGTTGCAAGTAACATAAATGAAAAATACTAATTTAAGATACTAAAAGCATATATCTCCAAAAAATAATGTTCTCTAGAACAGTTACTCATATGAAATTTGACTCATTTGGCAAACGACTCTTTTGAACAGTCTCAAAGAACCGTTTAATCCAATAACTCAATGATTCGTTTACCTCGTGACGTTATTACATCATCATACGCTCGCTGTTCTTCTAGATTTGGATATCTAAATCGTTCAACCAAGAAAATAAATACCTACATTGTGTTTAAACCATTTTATTTGCGAATGTATCATATGGTTGCTTATAATGTTATTGCACGTGTCCTACTTAAATTTTTATGCATATGCAGTTCAAATCACAAAAACAAAGTCGCAGAACCTAAATATGATTTGCATGCCAATTAAACAAAATCAAAAAACGGCTCACAAATCGTGTTGTGAACCGATTCTATTTCAAAGATTCGAACAATTCGTTCGCAAATCAGTAGCAACAGTTGCAAATCCGCCGCGTGCAATCAAACAATGTATCCGGTTTGCGGGTGACCTCATGAGCCAAAACCCATTTTAACAACAGCACACGCCAATTTTATTAATATTCCTATGCAAACTGCATTTAAAGTCATCAAATCCCCAACACACGGGCTTGCAGCTAACTGTTAGCTCATAAAATGGCAGTTGTGTGATGTAGGAAGTTAAGTGAATCGTATGCCGCCTTACCGAATGATTAACGCCCCACATGAACACGCTGAGCATCGGGTCGCTCGCCCGGAACACTTTGACCTTCTGCTGCACGAAATGTTTCTTTTTGGTCTTGGTTTTGGGGGCGAGCATGACCATCGGGCTGGAGGCGCTGCCGGTGTTACCGAGAGACGCCATCATCACGGTCACTCCCCGGTCTGTTTTCCTGACGGATCCGCCTCCCTCTGCTCCTGCTCCGGTTCCTCTAGCTGACAATCAAAGGTCGAAAACAACACAAGCGCTAAGCTGCGGGGCTCGGTTTTCCGCTGTGTTTGCAGGCCCAGATGGACCGATTCTTCATGGAAGTGAACAACACTAGGTTGCTGAAGAGTGGCAGTGATCCAGATGCTCCTCCCACAAGTTCAGAGGAACAGCTCTTGATATAATGTGACAGCAAGAATGCGTGTCAGGCTCTCACCTGAGTGTAGTCTGCGTCACGTGGTCTGTGAACGTACAGGTGAGATGAGACAGTAGAAACATTCATACTAACCTGACCATAACTGTAATATTTCCTCTGACAACCTCCTGCTGTTGACGTGACTGACATGTCCGAACGAACCGTTGTTTTGAGGTGGATCTTTTCAATGATTCGGTTCAAAAATACGGTTCGCCAAAGAATCGGACCTTGCGCGAGCATGAACTGAAGTTACCTTGACTGATGGGGCGAAAAACATTTCAACATTAATAGGCTACGTTATATTTAGCCTAATGAAAATATGCGAAAATGGTTCAGTCAGAAGATAATTATCCTACTTAATTAAGATAATTAGAATCATTCGGCTCTATGACAAGAATTGCTCGAAAGAACCGATTCGCGGAACTAAAAGACGCGAACAAAAATAAGTGATCAGGCGGTTCGTTTCCCAAAAACATCATTAGATAATTTTAGTGATAAGTTTTATTGAACTCTGTTGGTAACGAAGGAACTTCAGTATGAATGTCAATATGATTGGGAGTGAACCTTTTGGCCTAAAAAACAACCGCGCAACGTAAAGGTAAGCAAAACACATATTTTCCTAAAATCTGTTGAAATGAGCAAATCATTAGTCTATTTGCAATTATCCTAGCAATAACAGTGTTGTCTGGGAAGCCTATGAGAGCATATCAAATGCAGCGTTAACTACTTACCTTTGATTAAAACAGGCCTGTGCAATTTAATAAAAAAAACATAATAATATGTAACACAAATGTAATAAAATTAAAACACATTTTATTTATTTATTATTACAGCCACAGTAGATGTGAAA
>JAUMHR010000084.1:16459900-16470115 GCA_032361145.1 Enteromius fasciolatus
TTAAACGCGACTGCGATCAGGCTCATGTAGGGCTGTGCAATTAGTCGCAATAGCAATTTAAGCACATGCAATTTCTAAATCGCATAAGGCTGCTATTTTATCTATTCATTTATTTAGATTTTTATTCAGAATTTTTTATTCTGAAAATTATCGACGCAATTACCTATCATATGTGCACAGATATGATGCATGCACACATTGTCAGTAAATGTTTTGTTATGCACTTCTTACGCACCGAATACATTTAAAATGTATGTATGAAGCTTGTTTGAAAAAGCAAAAACGGTTGCCAAAATCGCAAATAAAATCGTAAACGCAATATTAGTTCAAAAACTCGCAAATAAAATCGCAATATTAGTTAAAATCGCAAAATTATTATTTTGTCAGTATTGCACAGCCCTAGTCTCATGTGTGAATTCTATACAGCCCTGAAGTGACCTGCATGCACAGAAGACGTGACATCAGACGCAGCGCACTGTGTTTGCAGAAATAAAAATAAAAATCAAATGAAATACGACATGGCCGTTCAGACTGAAGTCACAATGCAGAACATCGGATATGTAGCCGATTTAGGACCACTTCTGAAAGTAGCCTGGGCCTGATTTGAAAAATCTGTAATAAGAAAATCAGATATGGGTCACATTTGGGCAAAAAAGTCAGATTTGGGCCACTTTAGCCTGCAGTGTGAACAAGAAACAATTGTTATCAATGCTGAAAAGTTTTTTTCTGAATATTTCTATGGGAACGATGATACATTTTCCAGGATTCTTTGATGTGCTAAATAAAAGTAAAATAAAGGGTAGTGTGTGTATATAGCTCTATATACTGTATATGTGTGTAGATATTTATATTATTGTTTAATTCATTTTGGAACAATATCTTTGGCTGAGCTACTCCTTTAATTACATTTTGCTCCATGTTTTATGATGTCTTTAGTTCAGGTAGTATTATTGAAGATCAGTAGCATTGACAGCTCTGTGACAACTTGATCTTTCAGAATTACTTCTGGCTTCAATCTTTAAAAAAAACAGACTGCTTTTTTGGTCCCAAAGTAGCTCTTACCTGTACCATTGTGAAACATGTAGAAACACAACTGAATGTGATTTCAACAGCTAGTCCACACATCACTGGACATTTTCATAATGTACCTATAGCAACAGTGCTCTGGTTATTAGAGATTAAGCTTTTTATTACTTCCCTGCTGTAGTTACCAAGGGAACTCTGATGAAGTTGGCTGCTACGTGGCTCCACGCCCCTTATCAAAGGGAAACTGTTACTTCGAGGTAAGCAGCACACCTATGTTGTCAGGTTGCTAAAAACATTAGAATCATTTCAACACCCTTTCTATTGCCTTTGTTAGGAAATCCAGTCACCTAAGTACTAATAACTTTATGTAATTGCATGCACCTAGATATCAGGTCAAGTGATTTCAACTATTTTAACATAGTATGAGTTTGTAGATTTTCTATATTGTATGCCTGTCACACAATTTTTTTTTTTTTTTTCTCAAATATTTGACTTGCATTTTGTCTTTGACTATCATTCCTTTTACAGCTGTTTGAATTAATCAGCATAATTTTTTTTTTTTTTTTTGAAAGAAAATAAGCTTTCAAAAACAAATGCTGTTTGAAAAACTTTGTAATTAATATCAACATGGCACAGTTCTGTCCAAATCATGTCATGAATTCGAGTTAAAATCAATAACTAATTTATGGTTGTCAGCATCCACTTCCAAGAGCTGAAGGTAATCTCTTTTTAACAAGTGTAATGCTTCCTGTGTCCATGCACATCACAATAGACACTTACCTTTGTGTTGATAGGCTCAGATAGCACCGTTACCTCTCTAGCAACTTTGCCATAAAATGCAGTTTGGAAAAGAAGCTCCCAGGTGATTTAGTACCGGAAAACTCGCAGGGATTGGGCTATAAATTAGTCTTTGGGAGAGGGCAAGCGTTATTTAATTTATGGAGCGCAGCAGACGCTGCCTGGATGTGTATCTGAGGCAGGAGACAGCTCTGATGGGTTTTCTGCTACTGGCAGATTGAGCTGGTGTGATGAACTTCCTCTCTGGGGCATTGGAGCAGGAAAGTAACACCCTGTATGTTACTCAAATGAGACCTACGGACATCCAGTGTTTTTTTTTTTTTTTCTTTTTTTTTCTTTTTTTTTCTTTCTTTCTCTCCAAACATAGGATTTGTCCTCTCTGTACTTTGAGGAATAAGCCTTTAAATGAAGTCATTTTAGTTTTTTATTTTAGCAATTTAAAATGCATGTAATTCTTTTTTTATTGTTTTTTTAAGATTTATATTTGGTGTTTTTGCCTTTGATTTGTTAGGATAGATCATAGCTGACAGGAAGTGAAATGATGAAAGTTCTGCGAGCCATGACTCAAGATCCCCGAAGCACTGCCCACAAGTTTTTTTTTCAAAATTATAAAAACACATTTAAAAGTTTATTAATTGAAACTTCTACATATACTTCAAACAATGTAAAGTATTAGCAATTTTTTAGAAGTTACTGTCTTATGTATTCATCCACAGAGATGAACAATTCTGTGTTTTTGAGACCATTTGAGAGACCGTTGCTTCATGTTTAGCATGCAGTGTTGTCGTAGTGACTCATTCATAACGAGATCTGCATGTTTTACTTATCATGTATGCAGATGTAGGTTGTGATAATACCTATAGGGATGCCCCAGAATGTTCGGCAACTGAAATTATTTGGCCAAAAATTGCAACAAAAGCTCTTTCTGATGAATAAGTGAGAAGAATTAATAAATTCTACTGTACAATGGTGTAAAGCGATCAAATAGAGGCACCCACTAATACTGCAAATATGTTGGCACAGGGCCGGCCCAAGCCTTTATGGGGCCCTAAGCAGAATTTTATTTGGGGGCCTCTCAGTGCCGCCAATATGACTATTGTCTATTCATACAAACCTAACACACCCATGATTTATTTTGGTGTTTGCCAGCTATGTTTTTCCTCGTCTATATGTGTGTGTGTGTGTGTATGTGTATATTTTGGAACAGTTTTAAATGGCATACTCAATGTGGTGTACTGAAAAGTAGCCAAATAAACCAGCGGACAACACATTTAAAGAACATAAATATTAATCAAAGTTGATTTAAAAATGAATATTAAATGGCAGAGAACCTACATGAGCATCTGTAAAACAACATCTCGATCTATATCTAGCTAATTTAGGCATGATATTGGATTGTAATGGCACCCAAAAGGTAGGTTAAGGTAAATAATGTTAAGTTGTTATTAATTTATGGAATAGAAGCTTATTTTTGTTACAAAACTATATAACCAGGAAAGTTACTTTTTACACTGAAGACAGAAACTTTAATATTAAATATTAAAATATTAAAATGTCTATTTGCTGATGCATGAACTTGAAAAAACATGAAAAAAATACCCTACCTAGGCTATGCTAGTTAACTGAAGTCTGATCTGGTCAAGGGTGCATTTTCCAAAAGCAACTATGGTTCACAAGTTCTGTTGCTACCAATAGAGTTCAGTGGAAATAACGAGAACAACTATCGTTAGCTTTAAAAAACACACCCATGACACAATGGGACACCCCCATGTTAAATTTCCCCCCCCTCCACCCCCAAAACTCAATCAGTCTAACCCTTTGGCTGGCCCTTAGCCAGTGAAGGACAAACCCAGAAAAAATAGATGCGGAACAAAGTGGAAATAATAAAATATGTACAGATTATTTAATATTGTGCTTTTGTATAATTACCACTGTCCATCGATATAATATATCATTAATGAAATAAATTAAATAAAATGTAATTTCATGTAGGCTACTCGTGGGGGCCCTCTGATGGCCACGGGGCCCTAAGCAGCTGCTTTGTTTGCTTATGCCTTGGGCCAGCTATGTATTGACAGGATGGAAGTATTTACAAGTACTGACAGCGACAAACTGTTTAGCACTGCATCTGATGTCTTCAATAAGAAGAGGAAGGAGTGGTTGTTGCTGGTAATTGTATGATGATTGAAATCCCTAAATGGCCTCAAAGCAGTCATACAAAGCCAATTTTCCACTAGCTTATGATTCTTTAGGGTCTTAATGGAAAGTTTGTAATACAGTTTGTTTTAAAATTTCTCAAAGATAATGTAAAAAAAAATGCTAATTTTACTAATTTTAGAAATCAGTCTGTTCTGTGTACTTCCCCTTTAAATCTTCACCAGCTCCGTTGACTCCGCCCCTCTTTTCCGAGGCACTCTCGGAGGATCTTTTTTTTTTTTTAGCCATATTCATAATGAAACTTGCTAATTAGCACATTATTAGGAAAGGCGACGTGCAAAGATTCATTAAAAGACATTATACTCACTGCTTCTGTAGGTGAGGCTGGATCATCGATTTGCGCGAACATAAACGCATTCCGGTTGATCAAGAACGCATTTCCTTCAGAGCCAAATGTAACGTTAATCTTCCATGTCTTCAGTCGCTCAGATGTCAGGAGTAAATGACTACTGCTATGTTCATTAATCCATTCAACAACAAAACACCTCAATCTCTTAGGAGTCTTGCTTGTTTCTGCGTCTCAGTCTGATGAATGTGTGACACGCTGCTGTCAATCAACTATTGTGGGAGTGGCCTCTGTCTGTGTGACGCCACATCGACATACATTTGAGAATGGCTTGATATCAGAAGGGGCAACTTATTTTTATTACATTAAAAGAAAATTACTGGTGGATCTTTATCATTGTAGTGTGGTTGTGTACACACACTCCCAACACACATTTCAGTCCAAACAGCTTGTAAAAGTGCATGTGGCACCGGATGACCCCTTTAAGCAAGTAAACTGCAGGACGTTATGTTTTATAATACATCCACAAATTGCATTTATTACTGTGTGCCAGGGTTCAAAGGCCTATATATATATATAGGGCTGCAACTAATGATTATTTCGATGATCAATCAGTTGGCAATTTATCAGCTTAAAAGAAAGACCATTTTTTAAAAGAAAAAAAACACAAGTTCTGCCCAATGTCCTTCACACAAATGTCAACTGAATGCTATGAAAATGAAATTTATTAGAACACCTGTCATAATAAAAAGAGAGCACTAAAAATGTCGGAATCTATTATTTTTTTTCTTCTAATTTTATTTCTCATTTACTGGAGAAAATAAGTAAGTAAGTAAGTTAGTATTTATTCACATAATAACCTAAAACCACTATAAAGTGCTTGGCTTTTTTTTCTGCCTCTTTTTATAGATAACAGATAACTGCTGTTAGAAAAGAGCGTACGCACATTACGAGGACAAACTAATACACCAAGCTAAAAAATGATTTTGGTAATCACCTATACTGTTAGTTTAGCTGCAGTGTTAAAAACCTTGCATAAACTTGTTTCAGTAAACTTAAGCAAAGATCTTAGACAGTCTAAAACCAAATTTTCATCAGTAATTATAGGCAATCCGCATCTAGCTGATTTTGGAGACCACTCCATACCCATCCTTGTTGTCTTTTATACGGAGTAGTGTTCTGTAAAATCTCAGTCTGTGTTTTAGTTCGATCCATTTAAGGAATTACTGAGACAGTAACCTTTATTCTAATTGAATAATCATCTGTGGCTTGTAAAAGAATTTTCCAAGCAGATGTCTCAGACTGGACTGTATCGCAATCTTATTGACCAATAGCTTCACTCAGTGCCTAATTGTGCATCCTGAGAGTATCTGCAGCCAGTGGGAATGAATGTGACATCTTCAGCATCGAGCCATGAGTAATCAATAAAGAACTCGCTCTTGCCTTATGCGCTCTACATCACCTGATGGTGACGCAGAATCCTTCAGATTGGCAAAGTCTGGGAACTTTTTTTCCTCCTCCTCCATAAAGGTCATCTGCCAGTCGGGATATGCGTCAGCGTCGTCCTCATGTTTCCTCATTACGTTTTCACAGGGGTTTCATTTCAGCCGTGTGGGCAGGGAAGTCAACGCTCCATCAAAATCGGACCGTGTCGCCACACCTTCACCGCCTGTTTCAACATTGAAGTGCCATACAGTGATTAACCTCTGCT
Organism: Enteromius fasciolatus; assembly: GCA_032361145.1. Classification (NCBI taxonomy): domain Eukaryota; kingdom Metazoa; phylum Chordata; class Actinopteri; order Cypriniformes; family Cyprinidae; genus Enteromius; species Enteromius fasciolatus. The sequence goes on from JAUMHR010000084.1 coordinate 16,465,939, forward strand.
CTGTTTTCTCAGGGTGCTCACGTGTGCTTGTGCAAATCAATTTTGTCCTTAGTCAAGTGGAAATATCTCTATTAGTGTAATTGATTATTTTCCCTGGAGCTCTGGTGTGGAATTTTGTAGCCGCAAGGTTCATGGCACGGTTCTTTGTCGAAGCTGTGGTAAAATAATTGAGTGCCCTTATATTAATCATTGTGCGCTGTATTCGCAGCAGGAAAGACTTTAAAACCAGCAGCAAGCTTTCATATGTAGGTTATCAGAATTTACAGTCGCCTCTCAAAGCTTGGAAAGAAGATCCTCGAAAGAGATGACAAGGCAGACTTGGACCTAAATTTGTGGTAACCGGTGGGGTCCTTTTCTGCACCCGTGTGTGGTTTTGGAGTTCGGTTTAGTTTGTGGAGCAATAACTAGGTAAATTTGTCTATGCTTGCCCCCTTCCAAGGGTATGGCTGCAATTGTTGAGTCACATGCAGTGGATATAATCCCCTTTTTTTTGCTTGATAGTCCCTCAAGATCAACAAATCTTATTCCATGTTGAATTTTCAATGAAACTAATCGCTCTGTCTGTCTGAGAACTTGATTTATGAGCATGAGAAAATTGAACAAATGAGCTTTGGCAGTCCTTTCCAAAATTTCTTCGCTGTATGTTGGAAATTTACTAGCTCTGAGGAGGTTGCTGTGAAGAGGGTGTGGAAGTTGTTCCCGAGATGCTTTGCATACAAAGAGATAAGTAGTAGCCGAGACGTTAAAATTCTTAATAGCAGGTTACCTGACATTTCCATCCTGTGACTCAGCCTAATGCTTCTTGTTAACTGTTGATTCCAACACCGTCTGTTATTTTGGAATCAGTGCCGCTTATGACGCACATTACCGGTGGCATTTGCTTAGAAGTCCCTGAAAGCCATCTTTTGCCCTTTAGTCATTTCAAAACAAACTGTCATAAAAAAAAAATCTGTACTGTTCAGCTGTGCCGCACATATACTGATGCCCATGTGTTTTTAATGGTTTATATGCTTCTTTAAGGTGACCATTATGGATACTGGAGTAAGAGGGACAATTGCTGTTGGGCTGGTTCCCCAGTATTACAAACTTGACCATCAACCTGGCTGGCTTCCACATTCAATAGCTTACCATGCTGATGATGGAAAGTAAGTTTACTTTGAAATATACATATCTAAATTTGTTGGTTTTTCTTGTGTTTTAAATATTTAAGATATTTTTATAGATAATTGATCAAATGTTTCTTTTAAAAATGTAAAAAACTTTTTGTTGGTTGTCTGGTGAAGTAATGAACACTTCTTTCCATTAACCTTTCCAGATGTAAGTCATTGGTGACTCTATCTCTCCTGTTCACAGGCTGTACAACGGCAACCCCGTCGGTCAGCAGTTTGGTCCTAAATGTAACCGTGGTGACCGAATCGGTTGTGGTATCTATGCAGACACTTTCGATGCTGGACTTGTCACTGTGTTTTTTACAAAGAATGGCAAGGAAGTGAGTCTACATGTCTTGGTACTGAAGTTACAGCACATGTCACCAATTTACAGAAATATGAACACACATTCTTTGTGTGTTGCTGAAGAACACTGCTGTTGAGATGTATGGACATCTTTTAAAGAATGCTAATAATGCTTCTCAGTTTCAACACAAAAATGTAGCAACACAACTTATTTTCACAATAAGAAGAAATGTTGCTTAAGCACCAGATAAACTGGAGTAATACTGCTGGAAATTCCACTTTGCATCGCATTAATAAATTAAAATGTAAAATATATTCAAATATAAAAATTATTTTACATTTTTAATAATATTTATTTTAATAATAATATTTAACTATATTGACCAATAATTGCTGACGACTTTTAAACGCTTGAAATTTATTAATGATCCTACACTTTTAAATGGTAGTTACGTTAATTGTCGAAAATAATGAACTGACGTGTGTATATATGCTTTGAGCAAACATTAAATAAATTGCAAGGTATAACTTACCTATGTAAGTGTATAGATTTAAGCATTCTTTAGCTAATCACATAACATCTGCATCCGAATATGATTTCTATAGTCTATTGTGTGTAGTGGTTTTGTTTATTACTCCATTACAGTGGTTACAAAAATCTGTAGAGATAAAGTCTTTGAACACACAATAGTCTAGTCTTCAAATTGAGGGTTGTTTTCTGATGACTGGTTTTCCTGCAGGCCAGATAGTAGGGTCAGGAGTGATACAGACATCATTTCAAAGAGCAGTCTTTTTTCTCTGTTATAATGTGCTGTAAAATAGTGGTTAACTTTATGGAATGCTTTAACAGAGCTCTCTTTATGTATGTGTGTGAATGAAAGGTGGGGTCAGTGGTGGTGCCGGTGGCTCCAGATGGGCTTTTCCCTGCCATTGGCATGCACTCCCTCGGCGAGGAGGTACGGTTGGACCTGCAGGCGGAATGGGGTTCGGAGGAGGAGGACAGCGTCATGATGGTGGACAGCCATGAGGATGAATGGGCACGCCTGTATGATGTCAGAGTCAGTGGCACGGTGAGTGGGGGATGGCCATCGAACACCAAACCAAATGTGAAACCAGTGAGTTTCATAATCATTTTTGTCTCTGTAGAACTGTGGAAAATGTGATGAGTTAAGTGCCGTCATGGTGAAAGACTGTAAAGTAAACCATATTTTACACTGGGTTAATTGGAAGTCATATATTGTTAGGAGTTAGTGCTTGCTAAGAATCTGTATTCTAGTTGCCATATTTAGGCTTAAGGATTTTAACGAACCCTGAGCCTTGGCGCACATGAATGATGATGTTTCAGAGCCCATTTCTGAGCAGTTGAATGGACAATTTTCTCCCAGTGGATGAGAAAACTGACTCAGGGGTTTGCACTAAAAGAGGAACATGAGCTATATGTAGATAATTTGTGGTGGTAAGTTTTGCACAGTTTGCAGTACAATGGCATTTCACAGTATTCACTGTTACTAATAGAATGTCTCATAATTTCTTGGCGCCAATTACACGCCATTGTTTCAGCCACATATTTACATGGCATTGCCATCAACCAGAGCTTCATGACCATGTTTTCCTGGTAAGAGAGGATCTAGATGTTCACCCACATTTGTTTTTTAAAATCAAATCCTGCTATTTTTGTTTAAACTCTTGTCATACCTTTTACTTTAACTTTTAAATGGTTTTAAATGTAAGTAACACTGTGTCTACACTGAACACCACAAATGTCGCACCGCACTGCAAAAGCTAAAGTTTGTTTACACTGGACACGACAAAGCAACCATTAAAGAACCTTTGTGTCAATACGTCATAAACAGAATGCAGCACTAGTTTTCTGTCAGGAGTTTGTTGCACCGCATCCAGTATAGATGGCAGAAAGCTTTGTTGAAAACAGTTCTTCTTAATACTTTTGTGGGAACCATCACACATTTTTAAGGAGTCTTTAGCCCTATTCGGACGGGACTAGTTTTACAGGGGGTGGTTAGAGAATGTTTTGTTTCAAAGACGTAATTGGTGATTTTAAATCCTGTCCGAATCTGCCATGTCTGTGTTTTTCTCTCACAACTTTTGTGATAATTCCAGAGCAAATTACCTACTGTTTTTCAGCAAACTCAGTGGTCCTCTGAGACTTATCCCGACCGAATGCAATGTCGGTGATTGCAGGTGATATTATTTTTTTAGTTTCCTTGTGTGTTTTTGCCAACGCGATATGCCGCAGATGCTCTTACCGCACCCACGTTTGATATATTTTGATATAGTAAAATATAAATAAACACAAATAAAGAGCCAGATCATGTAAACTGTTAAGACTAAGGTAAGATTACTCACGTTCATTTCTGCACTCGGTTACATGTGTTTTAATTTTACTACAAATAAAAATCATAGTAGTTGAACTAAAGTAATCACACATTTTAACATGGTTTTGCCATACTAGACATTTAGCTTCACCATGATACTTGTGCTTACACTTATTGTATGATCTCTGTGACGCCCAGATGCACAAAACAGACCAGACCCTCTCACCTCTGTAATAAACACGGAGATGTTAGTCCCGTCCAAAATGGTACATGAAAATCGCAGATGTCAGGTGATTACGATCAAAACTCAAACATAGTTTAGAAAACTTGTCCCGTCCGAATAGGGCTTTTGAATGCAAAGTTAAAAAGAACAGCAGTTATTCGAAATGG
>JAUMHR010000084.1:16509630-16521174 GCA_032361145.1 Enteromius fasciolatus
AAAATTTACTAGTATTCCTATCTTTGTGGGGACAATTGGTCCCCACGGGGATATAAAAACCTGTACACACATACACATATATACACACACACATATATATATTTATTAACAAGAGCAGATAGGGTCTGTTCAGTCAGAGTATTTCATGTCAGTTCCTACCACATCAGGAGACACAGGCGGCACATTTTCCTTCTGTTTCCCACTGTGACTGCGGACTTCATTGTCTGCTGGTTCACTCTGCCAGAACCAGGAACACAAAAAGGGAAAAGGTTATCTTTGTGCATGTGCTCCCTTAAAGGAACAGTTCACCCAAAACTCATCATACAGAAGGCATTTCAAAACTTTAGGATGCAACACAAAATAATCACTTCCCATGGAAATGCAATGAAGATTGAAATCATAGAAAAGGGTTATCAAAATACCATAAAATCTATATACTTATATATCTGTAACTAACCTCTAGAAAATCTGGCTTTAATGCATGTCATTATTCTGAAATCTGAATAAACCAGATGAGTCCAACTCATGCATTAATTATCAAGATGGGTTTATGAACGTATTCATTGATTCATTCTTTTCATTCACAAAAAAAAAAAACCCTCAAAACTATCGAAGGCTAGTGAAATGTTCCTGTTCATTTTTAATTGGAAAAAAGCATAGAGAAAGAGCACTGAAGGAAGTCAGTCATACGGGTTTGGAACAACATGCGCAAATGAGTTCAGACTTCTCAATTTGGGTTGAACGATCTCTTCAAAACAGATGCAAATGGTGTCATGTAAGCAGAAGGACTGAACATTTGCATGTGATGAAATCATACTGAGGGAGTGTTTGTGATGAAGTGGGGTGGAAGGGGCTGTCACTCACAGTGGGGGAGGAAGGGAAATCGTGCTTAGTCACAGCTGCCTGGTACATGGCCATTCGGTCCCTAAGAGGGGTGGACTCCACCATTTTGACTCCGGAGTCAAGACTTTCTGTGACGTACAGAAGAAAAGGAGTCCGATTAGTCAGTGGGGTCTCTAATAACTCAATGAAATACAATGGAGTATGTGCCATGAGGTCAAAGTAGGAATGGGAAACGGGAATTTCCACAGAACTGCCATCAGCACTTTCCAGAAAACGGATTAGTGTAGTAAAAAGGAAGCAGGAAGTTCAAGATGTGATATCATGTAATCATATTGTACAAGAGCGGTGTGTTTGTGTTTAGTGCTGCGTTTGATTCTGTACCTTTATCTTCCATGTTGTCGGATCCACTGTCTCCTGTTTTCCCAGGCTCTCTGGACACCTAAGACAGACAAAGAAACGTGTGTTAATGAAGAGTGCTAAGCACAGAAAAAGGACAAAGAGAGCATTAAGAAGTCCTTCGAGTCAGTGTGACTAGCCATTTGACACCCATTTTACTACTTGAATGCCAAGCGTTTCAGAATGAAACAGGATATTCAATGTAATTTCATAGACTTCTATGCATATTTGATCTCAATTCCATTCAATGTCCTGTTCCTCATACGATCATGTCCTAGTGACTAGGTAGTTGCTAAAGTATTGCAAAAATTTTTCTGGGAGGTTCTCAAAAAGCTATCATGGTCACTTACTTATGGTACTTTACGTCATTACAAAGAAAGTTCAACAGAATGAACGACCACAGATTTTGGGAAACGCAGCCCTGGGTAGAAGATTTTGCTTAACTAAAAAAAAACTGCAGCAACAGTATGAAAGTAATTCAATTCTGCAGGACAATTGAGGACCTGGCAACACCAGAGTTCTTCCTTCAAATGCAAGTCCTAAGGATTTTCCTTTTAATCTGTTGGCTAGCAAAAATAAATAGATACAAATCTCTTCGTATTAAGCCTTATTCAGCGCAGGACAAAATGACACCCCAAACTTTAAGACTTTGGGTAAGGGGTTTGTTGAAAGTAAAGTAAACTTTAGTAAACAGCACTAATTAGCAAGGTGACAAGAGACATTTAAAGCCATGACAGCAGTGTTTAAACATATCTCCTTCTCTGGCCGGCCAGCTTCTCCACTGGCATCAATAATCCTCTAATGAGCTCTGAGAGAGCCGTGGACAGACACCAGCGTCTGGCTTTACTGCCACAACACCACCAGCACACCCGCTCTCATGCAACTCTACACCCACCAGACTGAGACCCTGTTACTGATCCCACAACAGTTAGAGACCCTGTTGATGTGGCTGACTTGAGAAATATTAGATACAACGAGTGACAATGTTTGAACCATAGACTTTTCATTCAAATCACAGGCTTACAATAAATAATCTAGCTGTTAAAAGAAACATGGGGAAATGTTGTATTTCTTTATGCAGTGATATTACGTCTCGGCTTTCTTTTCTGTAAATGACACTCAAACAAAAGCATTTACTTTTCAAGTGCCTAGCAAATACGGTCCTGCAACGGTGCGGTCAATCCCAGGACAATCACATCCTCCAAAAAGTCTGCTGTGTTCATTGTCATTGTTCTCAGGAAAATCAGCACGACAGGAACTAAAACTGACATCATCCCACCCAACAGAGAGTTTCCACATGTACCAATACCAGTATCGATCTGAAAGCCACGTGCCTTACCTATTTAAAACCAGACAGACAACAACGGGCGGTCCGCAGTGATTCCTGGAGATTTACAGAGCCGAGTCTGTCTGCCTAAAGCCCGGCAGTACTCTGAGAGCAGATTAGAGACGGTGAGCATGCCAGTGTTTTGCTGGCAGCAGCGGGAGGGATGGAGAGGGGGAGGGCTGAGAGGGTGGGGTAGGCAGCTGCTTGAACCTCGAAATCCAACAAGGGGGCTGAAACCGACCCACCCCCCAGTCGTGGATTAGCCATCAGAAACCAGCCGGCCAGGCATCAGTGCAGCGTCTCCAGGCTGGTGTGTCGACACCAGGGGAGCGGGAAATAAACACAGTACAAAAGGCGAAGGCAGCGCAGCCATAGGGGGCATCAGCCCAGACAAAAGACCCTCTATTAATCCAAAACACACAAAAGATGGGAACATCTGAGCCACAGCCTGCCAAAAATGAGGAGTGTCCTTATGTTATCAGAGAATAAAATCTGTGACAAAAGATACACACACTAGATTTAAATCATAAAAAGATTAAATACACTTTCATTTCATTTAATATTTTAAAAAGTGGCAAAAGGATGATTTTTTTTTAACTGAGGATTATGTAATATTTATGCAATATTTAATAAATATTTATCTATAAATGTACACACTTTATTATAATTACATTTCATTTATTATTTAAGAATTATTAAGATACTATATTTTAATATTTTGCACTTTTTTTAAATGATGGATTTTTATTTTAGCTCATGTTTTACTAATTTTGTTTTTTTTATGTCATTTTTAATATATTTTTTAAATTATTTTATTTCAGTTCATATATACAAATATACACATAATTTAATATTATTATTATTATTATTATTATAGTTAGACAAAACATTTTACAGCCTAATTGGCAATAAAAAAAAAGTTTTTCTTTTTAAATATTACAGTTTTAATCATTTTTGTTGTCTTTTTTAATTCAGTAATAGTTTAGGGTATACACACACACACACACACACACACTGTGTATTATTATTATTAATTTATTTTTAACATTATTATTAATAATGATAATAATAATATTATTATTATTCACAATATAGCAAAATAATTTAAAGATAAACTGAACTAATGACGCACACTGGATGGTAAAACATCTGTGAAAGTCTAGATTCTTATGAAATGAATTACACTTCATTACTCAATTCAGCTCCCAGATATGACTGGATGTAATGAAGTGCTGAGAAAAGCGGTTACAGAGAAGTTTCAAAAGGAGCCCAAATTCAATATTCAGCGACATTCATAAAGAAAATCTCTAAAGCAGATTTAAAAAATAAATAAAAACTGCTGAAGGAGTTAGATAATTAATTCAGTCAGTCTCTCTCCCTCATGACCATCCCTCAGGTTAAAGGAGAGAAGCTTGGCTTTGATGGGAGCAGAGAGCCTGAACCCTGCAGTGATCATGTGGACGTTTATCTCATGACATCAGCCCCCGGTGAGAACAGCGAAGACTTTTAATGAGCGAAAAACATCCCTGTTTAATGATGGAAATGTCTTTTGAGAGGGTGAGGAGTTTAATATTGATTATTAATTATTCATCAGTGTCACTACCAAGTTAAAAATGTCAAAAAAAGCACAACAAATGTAGTCTGCTGCAACCAGATCATTGAGTTGTGAGCTGAAGTGAACTCAAGAAACCGAATAAGTGTCCAGTTCTTTTGAGTCATTTCGTTTCCATGAATGTATGTTTGGATTCACAACCAACTGAACGTTTGTATTAGGGATGGGGGGGAAAGTCTCTAACCTCAATAAGAAACGATGTTTGTCTTAGCAAAGACCCACTAACTATGATGTGGATCTAAGTTCAGTGCATACTGGGACGTTTTAAACCACTATTGATGCAGTGGTGATGGTACAATGGGGAAAAATGCATTCATTTTCAGTCTTTCCCTCTCCTCCACCCACGCTACTTCAAAACAGCTTACTCTTTTCCTTCGCAGGCCATGGAGCAAACAAGAGACACCATTGTGTACGGTGGAATCCCAGTACATTTTCAACACGTAACCTTTAAAGGAAACTATCCAGTTAAAGAATAAAGCAAAATCTCGGGGCATGACTAAAAAGACACCACAAGAATGTTCCTGTCATCTTCAAACACACAGACTAGCAAAGAACAATAGACCTAAAATTTCTAAATCAGTGGATCTGGTTTCAAAAGAAGCTTCAGTAAAACTAGACCTCCATATCTTCTGACAAGATTTAATACTACAGTGTTAAAGTACTGTAGTTTTTTTCCTCCAAGTATGAACAACAGGTCTAGCAGTCTAGCAATAAGTCATGCTAGACTTAGCAAGTAGCATTAAGACTTAATGCAAGGTTACACAACACAAGTTAAAAAAAAAAGTCATCCTCCAGGCTGTTTCAGAGCAGTGAACCTACAGAAACTGGAGAAGCACACTTGTGTCTTCATGATCACAGACCATGTGACTCACAGCATGACCGGTCTCTTGAATGTTTTGAATACAAGCAGATATCCAGCCGGCAGAACAGACAGATGCATGCAGTTTGATTGAGTTGTCTTGATCACAGCAACTGCACACACTTTCGGTTCACTCACACATTGGCAAGATGCCCAATTAAGATAACAGGCACCAATTTAGATCATTATTTGCACTTACATTGTTGTGAATGGTCTCGCCTTTCTCAAACATCATCTTCAGACTGTTGAGAGGCACCGTGGGGACGTCTCTTTGCGTCCACTTCTCCATCTCCTGGTCGCTGTCGCTCAACAGCTGGGTCTCAGTGCCGTCAACGAGCTGGCCGTCTGTGTTAACACCAGGATGTAAAGGGTGTCGCTGATGGTTCTCCTGCTGTCTGGAGTGTGTTCTGGGTTCTGGAGATGTAGGCGTTTCGGATGGTTGTTCCCAGAGCTGCTTTAGGACACTCAGATTGCCGTTGCGCGAGGAAGAAGTCAACTTCTCTGACTGTAAAAAACAAAGAGACTGTCAGCAGAGCATTCACTCCTGGGGTTACTCTTAACTCTTATCGTGACAGACAATGGAGTCTGACTGTGCTGCACTATTACTATCTAAACTGAAATAGGTAACAGTATATACAGATTTAGTCATCTCAGTCAAGACGGATTTACAAATACAAACCTCCAGAGCTTGTATGACCATTTTCACATAGAAAGAGCAAGGAAAAGCATGATATGAATGATTGAGAGCATCCTGTCAGTATCTGGATTAGTAGCGATTGGCTAAACAGAATCATTGTTAGTCTGTTAGGAAAAAAAAGGTTGACTACAAAAGCTTCAGAAACCTGGTAAATGAAAGGAGTGGCTCCCTCAGACTGCGCTGGTGGAAATGAGAGAGGGAAAAATGCAGCACCAGATGCTTGTCTTTAGAAAATATCTGCATGAGGGAACTAGGCCAACCCCCTTGAAACAGGACAGACAAACCAGGAAGAACATAAAAAGGGGAAGTAGTGACAGGAAATGGGAAAAAAAAAAAGAAAAGAAATTTCATGAAAGACATTACAAGCTTCGTCACATGTCCAGGTTGTGTAAGCAGTCAACATTTAAGGCTCGATTTAACAAAGACTATTTTAAAGGTTTAGGCTAATGAAATATAAACTGACAAAAACAGGCTATTACAATCAATTTGTTTAACTGGTAGTGCTGAAAGTTTTTGAGAGTTTGAAAAGCACTCAATATAACTCATATACTTGTGATGTGCTTGCATGCAAAAGCAACTCAAGCATGCTAAGCCTAGTTCTTCCCTTTGCTGCATGCTGCAACAGCTCACATACTTCTGGCTTATGTTAAGATGTCTTCTGGAGTCAGCCATTCAAATTCCAGACAATTATGGGGTCTGACACAAACACACTGAACAAACTGCCAAAACAATGCAAAGCCTCCCCACAACAAAATCTGATTTCAGCGCGCCGAACAGCTGCATTTCCTTTCAAATACAGTCCTATAGTTAATACCTACATCCACAAGAGTATCATCCAGCTCATCCTCATTTCTGCAGATCCTGAAGCTTCCTCGTACACTTTTATTTATGGAGAAACACTACCATACAGAAGACACAGACCGACTGGACCGGTTATGTAAAGCACATGGGAATTACCTGCAGATTAAGACGTCTAAATAGGGATTGAGATAACTGGACACTGAATGCATGTGTCTAAACAACAGCAGCAGTAGTATAAAGATAGCTAGATAATGAATGGCAGAGTGCTGAGAACTTACTTTTTTCTTGTCTGAACTTGTTTCTTCTGCTGCTTTCTGGTACCTGAGAAGAAATGAAGCAGACGAGTTTACACTCATGAAGGGGAGCTAGTTAATAAGAATAAAAAACAGTCAGCTAAACAAGCTAGACTTCTCTCTTCTGAGATGTATCTCCTTTTATCTGACTAAAAATGTGTAAAAAGTCACTTTTGATGATTGCTGGCCCCTAGTGGTCACGTGTAGCAGTGCAAACCGATGAACTGGACTGTCTTGATTTTGCTGCCCGTTTTATTTTCACGGCGTGTTACTTGAAACAAACAAAACTTGAAATCTTGCCTGAGGGGGTTTCAGATGCACTAACCATCTGTTGGCTTGAAAATTCCCAACTTTTGAAAGCAGGAAGTTAGTCTCGTTTTCAAAGGAAGTCCTCTTTCAAACTAACCCTTGGCTCTAAATGTAGGTTAGCTGGAAAGGAAAACATTGACAAAGACTACAAAATGATAGTCCTGCAGGCCTAAACAAATGCAAGAGTTTAAAACATGATTTCTGTTTGTCCACACCAATCACAGCTCAGTAATCAGATTCAAAACCATTTAATCCTTCACTTTGAATTCTTTAAAGCTCACTAAGCCAGCTGGCAGATCTACAGTACTTGGGATGGTGAAGTCATTGATGTAGGTGTAGACAGCAAGCCAAAAGCAAAACGCTGGAAAAGATATTAGAAAATCTGACAGGAGATGCGCTGGAACAACTCCAGATGCTTTGAGAAATTCCTCCACACTGACCGGGAAGCTTCTAATGACTCAGTAAATCAAACAAGTACGCTAGCGATCCAATATCTGAGACCAGGCTTAAAATGAGGAATTCAGTATGGAACTTCAGTCTGAAGCCTTTTAGAGTTTACATTTTTAAGACCAGAAATTATATAATTTATGTAAAGTACTGTATATCAGTTGTAATTAAATTAAACCGTATTCAATTTAATGTAACTATGTGTCTGGGTGTTGACGGCATCGTAAGATTTGACGGCTCTTTCTGCTGATGAACCTCCTGATGATGTTAGAGCAGAGGTCTGAACATCATAAACCAATTAAGAACAAAACAGCAAGCTCTAGAGCACTAAAAGTGCTGAAGTGAAAGCACATTGGAGAGGTTAAAGGACAAGTGGGAGCAGTTTTAGATATGCAAATGATCAAATTTGCTTACTTGGAAAATCGCTCAGCAATGGCTGTGTTTTTGCCTCGCACGCCAACAATGGAGAGCTCCTTTGCTGTAACTCGCAGTGACTGTGAGGCCCATTGCCCACGATGAAATGAACTGACTGCCATCTTGGTTTCCTGATGCCTTCAGTAAGGTTTCTGTTAGGACAGAGGCATTTCAAATATTAAAATGAAGACAAAATGACTTGCTTCTTTGATGATTATAAAACTCTGGAGTGGCTTTTAACCAAGACTCTCAAAAAAAACAACCACCAAATGTATTAAAAACTAGAAATTTTATTACCACTTATTAAACTTTCAAAATACATTACAATATCAGATGATAAAGTAATGTTTTTTCCAATACACTCTTATAAAGGTTCTATAGTGGCATTGTTGGTTCCATGAAGAACCTTCAACAGCCATGATTCTTTTCATTCCACAAAAGGTTCTTTATAGTGGAAAACATTCTTGAAACTCATATATAAAATAAAAAGGCTCTAAAAGGCAACAAAGCCATAAAAGAAACATGGTTCCACAAAGAACCTTCTTAACGGAACCATTTTTACTAAATAAATACACAATCTAAAGAAACTTTGACTATAAAGAACCTTTTGTGCATAGAAAAGCTTCCATGGATGTTAAAGGTTCTTCATGGAGTAATGAATGCTAATAAAGACTTTAAGTTCAGACTTTAAATAGTCATTGTAAGAACTGTTAAAGGGTTCATTAAGAAACCAAAAATAGAACTATGCCTATGGCACTATTAATCTTTAATTTTTCAAAGCATAGAGAGAAATGTGGTTGAATAATTTTTATTAGAAAACTAAAAACCCTACAATCAGACATTTAAAAACCTGGCACCATGCAGCGTATTGTGATTGCACAAATCAGATGTGTCATAAAATCCCCAAAACACCTGCGGGGCATCAGAAAACAGGAGAAATGCTTCCCTTTTGAATGAGTCATCATTCGGCAGCAGTGCACAACACCTGTAGCTGCTCACCTGATCATTCAGACATGCTCTGACTTATACCTGATATGACAGGAAATAGTGGCGCAATGCTCTTATCACATGATCTCATCCCTGTTAAGGTACTTACAAAACTCACAGGAAACCAATCACCTCTCTTTACTCATGAATTAACGCAAGCGAGAGTCTGGTATGAATAGACAGAAACCGCTGGAAGCTATCCATGTATAGATTAGGATCAGAAATGAATTTTCCTCAGCACAAAATAACTAGAATTAGGTTTCAATGATATTAATTCCTTAAATAGCATTCTAATGATTAGCTATAGAAGTGCATCAATTCAGATGTTCTCCCACCATGTGCAGTTGAGCAAAAGGGTTTTTGTTTGGGGTAAAAAGAAGATTCCTAGTTAAAATGTCACTCAAGCTGCTGACACAGCAACTGAGTCATCATTACCTCAGATTACTCCACTTACATAAAAACCATAAACAGAGTTTTATTCTGCTATATAGTTTGTTTCCTGAGAAAACAAAAATCACATTAAAGGAGCCCAACAATGAGCTTTATTATGTTTCAATATTCGGAGAGATCTACTTTATCTCAAGGATCTCTCGTATTGAGACATTAGGCTGTGACTCAGTTGATGAGACACTCATCTCATAAGTCAGGACTTCCTAAAAGTCAACAAAATTACAGTCAAGGGCTTTCCAAAATTGCTGATTTGCTTCAAGTAGACACTCGTCCATCCAGCACATACGCAATGCGTTTCTGCTTAAATGACATGGGAACCTTCATCAGATCAACTCAATGAAGCAGAAATATCACACTCAGGTCACATCAGCATGCTTAGACAAGTCTGCACTTTATTCCCAGAGGTCTGACTTACCCTTGCGCTCAGCTTTTAATCACATCATCAGAAAGGTTCCCACATCTTTTGACCAAAAATTTCCAATACTTTACCCATAGTCTTTAAAAAAAACACAAAGGGCAACTTATAGCCAGTCAAAATGCTTTTCAGTAAGAAGTCATAACTCTTCAGGCCTGGAAATTATATTTTTAAACAATGAAAAGTAAATATATATATATATAATTAAAATGTACATAAATAAAAGTAATCTGAAATATTTTGTTGTTGTTCATACAACAACATTTTCATGAGAATGGATGCAATGCACAAATAATGCTGAAATGTGTTTGCTCAGTTAACTTTGATTACATATTTAGCATTCAACTACTTCTGGTAGCTCTCAACCCGTTTTACACAGAAAGACATTTCTAAAATTAAGTATCTTGATGTGATACGCCATTTAAAGCAAAGCAGCTCAATCAAACCAAACCCTTAAAGCATGCCTTCAAAATGCAAAACATGACAAGCTTGGTTTCCCTCTGAACACATCAACACAAACAAAGGCCCGTGAACCACAAATCAAAACTTTACTTACTTTAAACATGCAGTCTATCAAGCCTCCTCTTGCTGTGTTTAAGTGGATGTGCTGAGAGTTTTCTTGGTGGCTTCTCTGTCTGTCCTCTCAATGCTCTGAACACTCTGCTCACTCTCACATTGTTTGTGGGTGAGGAAATATACTGACTCCTCTCAGCCAATGGGAAGAGAGCTGCTTTGCACCTAGCAGGTAAGGCTCCTCCCACTTCTGAGATCAGCAGTTCATCATCAGACTCTCAACAGACTGAGTGAGTCAACAAGGCCTCTAGTCAGTCTGAGAATCCCACAGGATTCCTGGAAGTGAGCAAAAGTCTCCGCCTCCATGTCCTGCTCATATTTCACCCCAAAATCAAAAGAAAAAAATTCTTTAGGACAATAAGGATTGTAAATTGAGTTCAGCATTTTGTTTATTTTCTTTTTTTTCCCTTTTCATTCTGATTCTTATTCAATTCTCACCTAATATAAAATGAAACTGTGGGAACACAAAACAGTGATGTCTCTCAGAGGAGCCTGTTCAGGAGTCTTTTTTAATCTCAGTCACATGGACGTCTTGCTTGAGACTGCATTCCACAGTGATAGACCTTTTTCTCAGAAACCGGAAATATGCAATCGCAGGGTATGAAGACTTCCTGTTTAATGTAAACGCATAGCAAAAAGCCGGGTAACGTCAATTCAATAATGGAGAGATTCTACAAAACTTCCATTACAGGTTTCCTAAGTTCACCTTTGCAAATTGACAAGTTCAGTCGTTGAGGAAACTCCGTAACAAAGTGGAACAAACTGGATAAAGGACATACATTTTTCCATGAAGAGTTTATCCGTAACTTTCAAGGTACGTAACGTGACATTCTATAACGATTAACGTGGCTTACGCTCATAAAAACTGGCGAGGGAAGCCCAAATTGCTGTCAAACCTTCCTTGTAATAATCTCTTATTGTCAAAAGAACGAGCCCATATTCAACAGATAAAGTGAATAATATTACGTTAAGCGTTTTCTCCCCATAGAAGTCCATTATAAGAACAGCTAACGTTAAACGTAATATTATTCACTTTATAAGCTAAATAAGAGCTTGTTTTTTGACAGTCTTTATTATAAATAAAATTTGACAAAAGTTTGGTTTTCCCTGGTCATTGTTAA
>JAUMHR010000084.1:16535645-16558315 GCA_032361145.1 Enteromius fasciolatus
TTGCAATCATACTATGTTAATTTTGCCTAGTGCAATTGCTTTCATTGTCCAGTGGCTTCCATGCCTCATTTTGTTCATTCGTAATTTATAGTCATTCTGTTTATCTCGATCTTTGAGGGTGAGTTAGTCGGATTAATGCACAGGAATAAGCGATGGAAGGAAAGAGGGTGGTTGAAATAAATCTGTTTTTTATTCCAGCGAGTCCCAGAATCCGACCAACCAAATCCAAAATCAACAGGGCATAAACGCTCGGATGTGTTCCTACCATTTGGGTTTGACAGAACCGATGAGAATCCACTCCACTCAGTTTCAGTTTTGACCTGGTTTGTTTCCAGATGTCATTTAGGGACTCTTGACGCCAATCTGAAGCCAAACTCTTATGGCTTAAAAACGCAGCCCTATAAGCCTACATAAACAAAGGCTTGGCAATGCAGACATGGAAAATGTCTGAATCTAGCAAATAAAAGCCATGATTTGTCCACGGTTGACAGCTTCTGTTAGTGGTGGGCTAGATGTGTGGCAACATCATAGACAGAGATGGATATTACCATGGCTTTATATCCCCCCCTTCTGTTTCTAGGCTTGGGCCCCTGATGGTTGGGGCTTGTGTGGTCTCTAAACACTCTCCCTGCCCCGAGCGAAGCTCTCTGTACCCCAACACACACACACACACTCTCGCCACTGCGATGTCACACCTTTCCAACAGCTCAGTGCGAGATCACATGAAATGGGTCAGTGTGTTTTTTTTTTCCTCTTCTTCATTTGCTTCTTCTTGCATTTGTCCACGTTTGTTTGAAAAAGAAGGCCTTTGTTTTCCTTTTGCTTGGCGTTTCTGTGTATTAACTCTTTGTAACTCACTTCCACAGCGTGACTTGACACAAAACGTACACAGATTATGGGGTGGATCTCAGAAAAGAATGAGTCTGGGCATATTTCGCCCCCAAATTACATTTTGCATGAAAATAGTTACACTTTTAGATCCTAAGAATGTAAAAAAAAAACAATTATATATTATAAATAAATATACATTAGTTTTGCATTTGTATTTTAAGTCATTGAGACAATGTATGGACAAAAATAATAGAATTAATAAAAATAATTTTACATTATTTATCATTACTACTACTTCTGCTACTACTACAGCTAATTATAATGAATATAAATTGTGTATTTTAGGATCATTATGTCAATAATTTTACAAGATATAACAATTGCACAGGTTTATATAAGTCAATATTATTATTATTATTATTTTTATAACTTTGTGTTTTAGGGACCATTCAGATGGAATTGTTAATAATTATTATTATTATTTGCATGGATAATTACATATTAGGACCATTAAGTTGATTATCTTTTTGAAATTACTGCATAACTATGGCCTCTAACTTAATTTGACAGATTATGGTTACATTTGTCAGATTTCAAGCTAAATTAGTGACTTTGTGAAGTGTTTTTAGTTTGTTTTTGAACAGATGTGTATGTTTGTGCTTGTATTTCTGCACAGGCTGGGTTGCTTGGCTGTGAAGCGGTGCTGTCCAGCATGGCACTCATCCAGGCCGGCTCCATGCCCAGCCATAAGAAGATGGGCTCTCATCTGGGCCAGGGACAGAGGGAAAGCAATCACAACCAGAACCACAACCAGGACACCCACAGCCAACACGGCCACATGGTGCTTCCCTCAGGAGTCAGCTGCCCTCCACTGGTAAGGGAAAAAGACATCAATTGTGTGGGGAAAGAAAGTCATATTGGTCTGGAATGAACTGTTATTTTCAATTTTCCATAGAATCCTGTAACTAATACTAAGGTCATTAGTTCAATTCCCAGGGAACGCATTAAATGATAAAATATGTGTTTTTAATATAATTTGAATTGCTTTGTTTAGATAAAACTACCAAATGTATAAATACACTACCATTCAAAAGGTTTGTATATAAATATTTTCTTCATTTTTATAAGTCATATTGTTTGTTATTATGTTAGTTAGCTGTTTTTTTGTCAATCAATCAGTGATTGATATTAATTGGAATGCATTTTTTTTTTTAGTTATCTGTTGTTGTTTTTCAAATGAACTCTTCTTATACACTACCAGTCAAAGTGTGGAAACAGGAAGATTTCTATTTTAAAGGTATTTCTTATGTTCATCGATGCTGCATTTATTTGATCAAAAATACAGGGAAAAGTGATATTGTGAAATATTTTTACCATTTAAAATAATGGGTTTCTATTTCAATATACGTTACAATATAATTTATTTCTGTAATGAAAAGCTGAATTTCCCCCAGTCTCCTTTTTTATGTTTTATTCATTCATTCCAGAATCCTAAAACAATATCACAGGTTCCAAAACAATATTAAGCAGCACAACAGTTTCCAGCACTGATAATAAATCAGCATATTAGAATGATTTCTGAAGGATCATGTGGAGTAATGATGTTAAAAATTCAGCTTCGCATCAGGAATAAATTACATTTTAATGTTTATTCATATAGAAAATTGCTATTTTACGTCACAATAACATTTTTACAATATTATTTTGTACCTGTATTTTTGATCAAATAAATGCAGCCTTACTGAATATAAGAAACATCTCACTGTTCCCCAACTTTTGTGTGGTATATTTACCATTTTAGTTCAATAAGGATGAATTAAATTGATCAAAGTTGACAGCAGAGACGTATGTAATGTTACAAGAGATCTCTTTGTTCTTTCTAAAAGCTATTCATCAAAGAATAAAAAAAAACACTGTTTACACAAAACACAATTATTTTCTACATTGCTGAACACCAAATAGAATGAATAGAATAGAGTAGAATTAGAAGGATTTCTGAAGGATCGTGTGACACTGCAGACTGGGCAAATGATGCAGAAAATTCAGTATTGCATCACAGAAATAAATGATTTATTTTCAAAAATATTCAAATAGAAAACCGTTTTAAATGATAACAATATGCAACAATATTTATATTTTACTGTATTTTAGATTAAATAAATGCAGTCAAAAAATTTGTAAAAACCTTGTCGACCCCAAACTTTTGAACAGTAGTGTATATTTCAATTCTAGTGGCTGGATATATATATATTTTCTGAAATACTGAATTCATTAACTTCATCATAACATTCAGTCTGTTTATGAACAGCTCATCCGCAAGGACGGAGAGTTTCACTCTTCCAGGCTCTTGGATGAAAAAGACATGCAGGCCAGCCAGAACATGCAGCCAAAGAAGAAGAACAGGAAGTCTGGACTTCTCACCAAAATGAGAGAAAAACCCCAGGCATGCGTTCAGTCTGTCTGCAGTATTGCTCTGTGATTTTGCCTGTTTATCACATTTCCACCCTTCCGCTCGTATTCGTTTCCTGACCGAATACTGTTTGTTTGTTTTTTTCTGTATGTGACATGAAGGTGGAGATTCCTGACGTTATTGATGATAACTCACTCAGCTCTCAAGTGCAGAAGAATTTCATATGTGAGCACTGCTACAGTGCTTTCCGCAGCAGTTACCACCTCAAACGACACATTCTCACTCATACGGGTACGCCATCAGCCTTTCTGCTCGCAGGCCACCTTACGATTCATACAAAAAGATGCATAAAGTAAATATGTGTACATCTGTGTGTGTTTTAGGGGAAAAGCCATTCGGGTGTGATATGTGTGACATGAGGTTTATTCAGCGCTACCACCTGGAACGACATAAGCGTGTTCACAGCGGTGAGAAGCCTTATCAGTGTGACCGCTGCCAACAGGTGAGACATGACAAACACAGGCAGTTGTATTCACAGGCAGCTTGCTGTTTGCCCATTGCGTGCATAAATGTATGTCTTTATGATATGATTGCAGTACCTTTTAGTGTCTGATAACATAATGGGGGCTTTATATGTTTGTGATATGACAATTCACCAAAAGTAAAACAGGATATGTAAGAAGCAAAAGCTTTATTGGATACATCGGGAATCAGTTTAATCATAAAAAATGATTATTTTATTCAAATGAAGGGGAGGAGTTGAAAAATAAGACAGCTTTGTGATGCTAGCTGAAAAAAAACAGGGAAGTTATTACATATAGATGATGGAAAGTTTGAAGATAACACTGGTTACTAATAAATTGTGCACGGTAGGAATATAAATGTGTATTAAGAAAGTAAATATGGTAAGTTTTGCTTTGATGTTGATTCTGCCTTTGTCATTATGAGAGCAGATTATTAAGAAAATCGTAGTGCATATATTTTTATTAATGCTTATGCCTAAAATATGCCAGAAAACTTGATACAGTATTGTTTTTATGCTGGTAGGACTATTTAGCTGGCAAAAAAACAACAACATGATCTTTAAATTGAGGTCTGTAAGATAAAAAACACATTTATTCAACAAGTATGCATTCATCTGATCAGAACAGACAGTAAAAACATTTATAATATTACCAAAACAATAAATTATGTTCTTTTTATTCATCAAAGAATGCTGTATTTATTAAGCTGCTTTTTAAACACTGAAAATAGTAAGAAATGCTTATTGAGCACCAAAACAACGTCTCAAACTGATTTCTGAAGGTCATGTGATACTGAAGACTGGAGTAATGGCAGCTGAAAATACAGCTTTGCATTCACAGGAATAAATTATATTTTAAAATATATTAAAATAGAAAACAGTAACTGTACATTGCCGTTATGTTTCACGTTTACTGTATTTCTGATCAAATAAATGCAGCCTTGAACATTAACATTTTTACGTTAAATACCCGATGTAATTAATATACTCGAAAGCATAGTGATTAGTGTGTAACCAAACATTAAAACTGCAAAAATAAGAACCCTTTAAATGGCATGCAGGGGCTTTTGGGAAAGTCTTTTGACCCTGAGATTCATTTAAATACTGTCCAATTCATTTAATTGATTTAATCTTCTCTTGTCCAAAAAAGAAAAAAAGGCTAACTCAGTCTTCTGTCACACAGAACTTTTCCAGAACCGACCGGTTACTGCGGCATCGGCGTTTGTGTGCCGTGGGCATCCCTAAAGAGGAGAACCAGCCGTGCTGTGAGGGACGGTCGTATTCTCAGGACCCCTCCCAGCACTCGGCGTCCTGGAGCCCACTGCAGACAAACAACAGCAGGCTGGCGGCGTGACAGCCTTCCGATCGCTCGTACAAACCACTTCCCAGCAAACACAATGGACTCGCCAACATGACCTGAGCCTGTAAAAACAGTTCGTCAGACTCGTCCAGCTCAGATTCACCCGGCTCAACCCCAGTGGACTCTTTTTTACTGCTTAGGCTCTGGGAAATAGCGTATTTTGTATTTTAGACGGTACTGTGATCGGCAGGTGGGTTAGTTGTTCATTCAGTCCATGCAATAATGACTTCTAGTAGTTTATAGAAGCTTCCTTTTGTAGTTCCCATGCAGGACTGTAGATTGTTTGGGATTCCCAGTGTTATGCTGTGCTTACATTTACTGTTGCTCTGCAAAATGTTAACAGCAAAATCCGTTCATTTGAATAGGAATCTGCACAACCGGGAGTCTCGCACAAAGATTGAAAAAGTTCCCCGTGCAGATTTTGCTTCTTTTTAAGTTGTTCACACAACTTCACAGCTTAGATAACAAAAGACTTTTTTTAAGGCACTCAAGCTACATGCATCCCTACAATATTGACAAAAGACAATGGACCTTTTTGCCAAACAAGTCAGCCGTAGTAACATTTTCTCAGCGTGCACATGAATGCATTTAGAAATAGTTCACTGCAGAATTTACTCCTCTTCAGGCCTTGCAAAGAGCTTCAGAACAGATTAGCATTGCATCACTTGCTCACCAGTGGATGGTCTGCAGTGAATGGGTGCCATCCAAATGGCTGATAAAAACACTAATCAACATCACAAAATAGAGCCGTTATTATGACTTTTTACAAAACAAACAGCCATTAAACAACGTCCCTAATATAGCTTTCTCCAATGAAAGAAGTCATCTCGTCTGAATCAGGAGAGAAATATGCACATATTAAGCACCATTTACAAGCCCTAACAGATTTGATGGGAGGACGACAATAAAAACACCATCATTGTATAAGCTGGTATTTTGGCCAGAAGCAGCAGTTTAAAGTTAAAATGCATTGATTTATTTCCTTTATACTTTACAGTGTATCTCCTGAAGTCTTTTGGATTACTTTTAATGTTTTTATCAGCTCTAATTCTGACGGCACCCATTCACTGCAAGGGGATCCATAAGTGATGTAACACTAAATCAATGATTTAGATGATGACAAAACAAACACATTTACATCTTGGATGGCCTGGAGTTGAATAAATTTAGGTTTCTTTAAATACTGTGATAACAGCTCATGGCTATTGACAGCTTAACACGGGCCTTTACGGTTTTAGCAGAAACATCTGGAACATCATCCATCCTACGTCCACAAGAGAGCTCATTTTTTTGTGGCCTACATTGTGGTGTCAAGCTTTTGAAGTTGGCCTTTCGGTCAACTCGAACACTGACTTTTCGTCGAGTATTAACGTATAAATGACAAATTTTGTCACAGTATGATGTGACTCATGCGGTAAGTCTGTGAGCATCTGAGTTTCTCTTCTGAAGTCACTGGATTGACGAAACCGAGCCAAGAATAACAAAGAAAACCTTTTAACAGGTTGTACAGTTCATAGAGAGACAGATGTTTATATAAAACCGCTAGTTTTCGCAGAAGTCTCGTTACGTTTCTTATCACGTAGACCTCGGCCCTTGAACATGGGCTTCTGACGCAGTCAAGCTTGAGTTAATATATTTTTTCAACATTTTAAATAATTTAACTAGGAACCGTAGTAGGATTAGACTGCTGCCACTGTCAGACGCAGCAGATTGACTGTATTTTTTTACGTGTACACTTGCATGTTCCTTCCGTAACGCATATACAGAAAAAGGACTTGTATTGTGATTGTTTAAAACAACAAAAAAATTGAAAATATGCTTTGGTCCATTTATTTGATATTTTTTATCGCTCTCAAACATGAACTACAGGTCAACTTTATTCTATCCTGTTAGAAACCATAGTGAATCCTAGTTGACAATAAATTTTCTTTTTAAAAAAAGTGGCTTCTGTTTTACTCTGCGCAAGCTTATTTGTGTTTATTCGTACTTTTATGAATTAACTTTTTTTTTTTTTTAATTCAAAGGCTACATTCATTTGATGAAAAAAGTAGTTAAATATAATTAGAATTGAATCTTGAAATTGTTTTTCCAATTCAGTATGAATATACAAATGTAATTTATTCATGTGATGCAAAAGCAGTGTTGCTGACCAATGCTTTTGTTAAAATTGCTACATTTTAACAACTCTTTTAAGAACAGCGACTTTCAAAGAGCAGCGTTTGTTTAAAATTGAAGCATTTGAATTGTGACATTTATGAATTTCTGATTAGTTTTATGCATCCTCGCTGAATAGAAGTAATCATTTCTTTCAACAAAACAAAAAACAACTTGCTGATCCCAACATTTTAAACGATAATGTATATGTTTACCAGCAGGTGGCGTAATCCAGCAATTTTCAACAAGTGTCCCAAAGCATTTAAACAGAATTTGCCTTTAAAGTCTTTCAAAACGATTCAGCGTTTTTGTTTTGGTGTTTTATTTTAGCTGTCATCATTCACTACCTACATTGCTAACATATAAGGGCCTACATGTTCATATTTCTCTACATGCTGTATAACATACACAGCTGTTTCCATATGATCCAGTAGAGGGCGCTGTGTTCTTTGACGTGTGTTCACACACATTACAATTTACTGAAGTTGTACTTATTTCTTAACTCTATTTAGATTACAGACACTAGCTAAGTCCATAAAATACTACTATTATATACTTTGATTTTAACCCACATTAGAAGCAACTTTCATAGCAGTGTGGAAATATTTTTGAGAAAGCGTATGACTTGTATGTATTGGAAAAAGAGTTTAATGTTGGCAAGACGAACTGATATTTCCAGCAGAAATGTAATGGAGTGAAACATTCGAGGCAGTTCAAACCGCATTGCCAGCGAGGGAGACGGAGTTAGACAAAGAGTCTGGCTTTGTGTTGCTTCACAGAGGCCATAGCCCT
Source organism: Enteromius fasciolatus (assembly GCA_032361145.1). Classification (NCBI taxonomy): domain Eukaryota; kingdom Metazoa; phylum Chordata; class Actinopteri; order Cypriniformes; family Cyprinidae; genus Enteromius; species Enteromius fasciolatus. Next base: position 16,543,716 of record JAUMHR010000084.1, read on the forward strand.
CTCCTCTCTAGCCTGACTGCTGATCCTGATTTATAACACCCGTGGGCTGAGAGCACTTAACACACTCGCTCTTAAAGCCAAGGCGGACGAGAAGAGATTCTTAGACATGGCCGTGCTAAGTTTCGAGACCGTCAAATCAAGTCCTAAAATGGCTTCTCAGCACACAAATGTTGCACACGCACACATTTGTGTGCTGCTGTTTGTTTTCAGATATTGCCTTTTTCCACATGCGGCCCTCCCCAGGACCCTTTATGTAGGGCCTAATTCACGTCAGATTGCATGTACAGCAGTATTTAATGTTTAATTCATAGATTAATCAACCTTCTCTTATACGCCTCGGCAGCCATCTGTCATTCTGCTGACAGCGTACCTTTACGTGTTAATTAACGATGATATTTAACCAAGCAGAGGTGCACAGTGCCCGTCAGCGAGGCAGCCATCTTCATTAAAATTTCAGTTTATTCTGATACAGCTGCAAGCATGGGCTACAGATTAATACAGTGGTCCTGAAATGATGGAAGTGAAATATTAAAGTGCTGGGACGGCTTTAGGGGCAGGGTAGTCTTGTGGTTAAACATAATGAATGGTAACTGTAAGGTTGTAGGTTTAAACTGTCCTAAAAGTGGTCTTGAATTATTATTGTTGAGATGTTAAGTGGTATAGATATTAAAGGCCTTTTCAGATGATCAAATAATGTATTTTTTTATTTTTCCCTCAAGGATTGAAAATTTGGTTATATCCTACATTTATGTCCTTATGTGTTCAAGTTAATGCTCTGTTTATAGTTGTTTTTTAAAGAAGCCTCACCAAGACTGCATTTATTTGATAAAATAATAATAATAATAATAATAATAATAGTAAAAGCAGTAATATTGTGAAATATTATTGCCATTTATATTAACTGTTGCCTGTTTTAATATATTTAAAAATGTAATTCATTCCTGTGATGCAAAGCTGAATTTGATTTATTTTTTAATTTAAATATTTTTTGACATTTTAATGTCACTTTGAATCATTTTAATGCTTTAATTATTAAAAGTATTAATTTATTAAGTTAAATAATTTTGGATTAAAACCGCCGCAATTGCAAAGAAAATTTGATATATAAATGTGTCCAATAATTAAATTTGTAATGTATTTGTTCATTATGTAATAGAAATGTAACTTTTTATACATTTTGCTGACTTAGACTTAGTAGTTTTTTTTTATTTTTTATTAAAGATACAAAAACAAGTGAGTTAGAACAAAATACAGCCTTACTTGGAACTGATGAAGATTAATTAACCAGCTTGTCTTTTTTTTTTTCTCCCCATGTGTTCTCAAAAAGAATGAGTGTCACCGACTGCTGATGGCAGGCCGGGGAATTCACAACACATTCTTTGACCTACTTTTCTGTCCAAATAGTTCATGCATATTCATGTGACAATTTCACTTTTGTGTGCAACGGCACAATTAGTTTCCTTTCAGCACTTCTGCAGCCCTCACACAGAGCAAACAGGAAGTTGAGAAATGATAAATGACACCCTCATGTTATTCTCTGACTGCTTTTGGGTTTAATGAAGGGAAAGAAGTCACACAGATACAGCATCTCCTGTGTTTTCTGCTGTTTCAACATCACAGTGCCGTCAAATGTTGCCATGAGAGGGCACCTTTTAGCACTAGTTAGGATCGAAGCAGGTTAAACCACAGTTTGCAGGTTTATCATTTCATATAACTGTGATTGAATCTGTTATCACAGTTTTTATTTTTTTTATTATTATTAATGCATTACAATCATTAAAGCTAAAGTAAGAACCTTTATGATGTAACAAAATATTTTTATTTTACTTTTTTTTTTTACATTTTATTAATTATTTTATTTTAAATAAATAAATGCAGTTTATTTTCAACTTTTTCAGAATCCTGACAAAATGTATCAAGGTTTTCACAAAAATATTATAATAATTCTAGTTATTTCTGAAGGATCAGGAAACGGAAGACTTGAGTGAGTAAATGAAACTATTAAACAATATTATTATTATTTTAAATAGTAATAATATTTATTTTTTTACAGTAATATTTATATTATATTGCAATAATATTTTATTATTATTATAATTGTGTTTACCTGATGAAACTACTTTGCTACTTTTACATTTTTTTAATAAAGGGAGATTTTAACAGTGTGCAGATCTTCTTTCTATTTTTTGATTATTATTATTATTATTACAAATATTTCTGATCAAATAAATGCAGCCTTGGTGAGCATAAGAAACTTTCTTTCACAAATATTAAAAATATAACTGTCTGCAAATCTTTAAAAAGTAACTAAATAAGTCATTGATTGTGACAAAACACAAGACCTATTATTAAAAAATGATTCATCATCATACCCATGCCGATAATTAAAATAATACATGTTTTATAAAAGCAACAGCACAAAATCTATCAGTTGCAAAACTATATCCATTTCCTCTTGACATTGCAGTTGTGTTTGAAGATTCCTTTGTCAAACCCCTTAAACTCTGTTTTACGAGGGAAACCCAAAGTGCTGGGACTGGTTTAGTTGACCAGCGCCTCATTGTCAAGATTTATCTCGCTCGAGAGTCATCCACATTCCTGATGACAGGACGAATGCCTCGGCGTCCTGCCGAGAGCGTTAAAATCACTCTCACGCTGAAGCACATTTCGCCTCGATAGATACATTAACATACACTGGCCCTGCGTTACCCATCAATCTGCGCTTGTTGGGACCCGCCATCGCTGCTTCGGGCCTCCCAGTAGAAGCTCACGGGCCCAACTCGGCCAGTCTTTTTGAGTCAAGGGTCCGTCCATGATATCAGAAACCTTCCAGGGGCCTCAGTGCAGGTTATGAGAACTTAACTACAAACGTAAACTGATTTGGTGTTTTACTCAGAAACTGCTAGTAAATTTCACAAATAATTACAAAGAAAGTGCAAGTAACATTGCATGCTTTCTAGTAAAACACACTTCAGTGATCTGTTTTATTTACAGCTTTGAAAAATCATTTTTACAGTGTAGATGTTGAGTTTGAGTTTATTAGCTGTTATTTAGTGTTTCTGCTCTTTTTATCACTAGCCAAGATTTTTAAGCTAAACCAAAAGACTGCTGCTATATTTTTCTCAAATACCAGATTAAGCGAGACCTTTTTACGCTTAATGGGAATTGATTGATCACCATGATCTTTTGCAGTAGATCAAGTGTCTTCAACAACCTCAACAGTTTTGCAGAAACTTGGCAGAAAGGCCTGAACAAGCTGAGTTTTAAGTTAAACACTTTACTCTTTTAAATGCTCGCCATGCTTATTTTTGCACCCAATAATGCAAAAACAACATGCATGCAGCTTTCCATCAATTGCATTTTAAAATATATTCAAACATAAAACAGCTATTTTAAATTGTAATAATATTAAATTTTTTATTTAGTTTTTACTATATTTTAAAGTTAAGGCTTGGTGAGACAAAAATATATATATATATATCATTAGCCAAGATCCTTATCCACAAGCCTCTAAAGCTGCTTTTTAGTTTTTCTTTTTTTTTGCAAATACCAGAATGTAACCAGCCTCTCCAAACATGATTTATCTTAGGAAGGCTACTTTTACCCTGCGTGAAGTTGTGCTTAATGGGAATTCTTTAAGTTATCGCCAGTATATCAAGTGTCTTTATGAGCTTTAACAGTTCTGCTTCGATACTGAGCAAGACAAGACTGCTCCTTTGCCATTTTCCTGTGGATTAAGTGATAATAAACTTTCCCCCTTTTGACTGCTGTTTTGCATTTTTTTATCTCGCACAAACTCGTTTTCTTCTCCCAGTTGTGATTTGTTTATGAACTCTATAGAAAAATTGATTAAACTAATAAAGGTTTGAACATTCGCACCTCCCTGACCTTCCATAAACAGCTTGTGTCATTGTTTCCGCCACTGAGACGTTTATGAGTCCTGTTTGTTCGGAGAGAAGCATAACGCATAGTGCGCAAGTATGCAATATGCCTCCAGCAGAGTTCACACTGCGACTGGCATGCGGGCGTGCATGTTAAAAAGCTCTAATGCGTCTCTTTAGATGTTATGCAATTACATGCGAGCATGGGAAGGCCTCTGTAGGCCTTCATTTCATCCCACTGCAATTTTCCACCTGAACAGGCGAGGTGAGGTGGAGGTGCACGTCTTATGAATCCTTGAGCTTTTGACTGACGACACCGGCCTTGCTATTTACCCTTAGAAATTTTCACGGGTCACGGCTGTTACAGGGGGTTCACGCACACCGCCGCTGATCTCCTCGCCATCAGCCATGCGACTGATGCACAGATAAAGGGGATAGATGGACGAGGGGAAAGCGTTTAGGGAGATGAGAGTACAGATAGACAGTAGGCCAAAGTGACTTTGGCAGTGCGCTGCTATTGATCAGCTTTATGATACATTGATTTATACCAGACAGTTTCAAGTGCTTTGAAGAGATATGAGTCATATTCATCCTCGCTAATCTCAGGGGCAGCAGGAGGGGACTATGGTTAAAAACCGTTCCTGATATGAGCAGACATCCTTATGATGTCTTAAGACTAAAGCCGCACGGTCATGCGATGCGAATATATGTGGGGAATGATGGCGGATGGGGAAATAAATGGCCGGGGAGCTGCTTTTGATAATTTCAGGGAAATTTGAAGGGATACCGCTACGCATTCTCATCTTTCAAAGGAGTACGAGTTCGCGGGAAAGACACGCCCTCGCGCAAACACGCGCACACGCAGACGCGCGCGCAGATAAAGAGATCGAGTGAAGATTTATTTGACAGTGAACTAATTGCATGCCGCCATTTGTCTTTAGGAACTGACACCCGATCCTTTCTCATGGTTTTTAACAATTATATCAGAAGAAATATACTTACTGCACATCATTATACATGGAATTATAAGCAAGTTAGAGCTCGAGTACAAAAAAGGGTTGGATTTCCTATCAAACGTAAATGGAAAGTGTGTTGCATGAGGTTAATAACTGCAATAAAACCAGTTGAAAGGACACATCTTACATATCTTAATACATCTGGAGTATTAGATGAGAAAGAAATGGCATTTTAAAGGAATCAAGTGATAATTCTCTCATCATTTACTAAGCCTTCATGCTGCACCATTGCTGTTTTCAAAAAAGAAGACATTTTGAGGAACATTGAGGTCCAGGCTGCATTGGACTTTCATTGCATTAAAAAAACACTGAGACATTTCTGAAAATATTGTTTATATGTGCTTCACAAGTTAAAACAAGGCAAACTGAGATATTTTGAAGAACACTGAAGTCCAAACAACAATGGTGCCACTGACTTTTATTGCGTCGACAACAACAAAAATCACACTTTTTTGTGCTTCACTGAAAGAAATCCGTTATAAATCTAAGTATAAATATAAATATCATTTTTGGGTGAACTGTCCCTTTAAGATGTGAAACGCACATGTTGTTTTATGGTGTACTTGAGTGAATTGTCTTGGAGTTTAATGGGAACCACTGTGAATGTTGTTTCAGAAGAGGTAAAGGAAGTTGAAACATGTCGAGAGGTCGTTCATTGCCAGCATTTATTGTAAAAGAGCCTCATGAACATCATGGAAACAATATGTTACAATGCAGAAGCCAATTTAAACATGTAAGATCAGCAGTATCATTTCAGTCCAGTATAATTTAACACTGTGTAATGTGCATTAGATGTGGTTGCTAAAGTAAGCATCACTATTGCTCATATTTACATAGTTTACTTCACTTTACTTCATTATTCTGCATTTGCATTTATGCTTTTGTCAGATACTTTTATCCAAAGCATGTTATGCTGCATCTAATCTATGCATCCCCCCCCCCCATTGTATGCATTCCACAGGAATCAAACCCATAACCTTGATGTTGGTAATACCTCAAAAAACATGGCTTGTTGAGGAGAGGTGTGCCTGGTGATTTTTTTTTTGCTGAAAAATCAATTACCAACTAAAACAATGTTGAGAAACCCTTCAAAGTAGATATCTTAAAAATATTACTCTGTTATCATTCACTCATCTGCAGGACTTTCTTTATTCTGTGGAACGCAAAAAAGTGTATATTTAACTGTTTTCAACTGTTGTCAAAACAATGGATGTCAATGTGTTCCAAAAACACAAAAAAAACATTTGAGACATTTTTCAAAATTTATTCTTTTGTGTTTTACAAAATAAAGACAGTGACAGTGCTGTCCAATGATTAATCGCGATTAATTGCATTAAAAGTTTTGTTTACATATGTATACTGTGTTTGTTATGTATAGATCACACATCCAGATTATATTTTGAAAATATTTACGTGAGTATACATATATATATATATATTTATACTATTTTTATATATTATATATAGGCTATATATATATAGGCTACATGCATGTGTTTGCATTTATACACACACACACACACACATATATATATATATATATATATATATACATACATACATACATACAGTACACCCTCTTTAACTTTAACCTATGTATTATATAAACAAAAACATTTTTGGATGCGTAATCATTTGACAGCACTACATGAAACGACATAGCAACGCCCTGGCAACCACCATTGTCGAAGCAATATATTTTCTTCTTAAAAAGTACTAAGGTTGTACTACACTGCCATAATAGCTAGTGAAATTATGCAAAACAGGGGGAAAAAATCAACTTTTTTAACTAAATGCCTCGTTTATCAGAAAATTACACGGCGAGGACTTAACCATGAGAATTATGTGGTTATTAGTGGCGGGACACAAATTTATCGTAGCCAAACATCAACCCAACAGAAATGGGATAGGGTGATGACAGTCGTGTTTGCATTTCTGATGTGCGTTGATTGAGATGAATCGGCTATTCGGATTGTCCGCATTTTTGCCTCGCATATGAGATGTTTTCTTTGAGCGTCGGGTGTTGAAACAGGATATTATTTTGGAGTTGGAGAGTTGTATGTGAACACATTCCACAAAGAAACTGCAGCAGGCCTGTGTGAGTGAAAATGACTGCAGCTACAAATCATTCGCGCGCTCTCTCTCTCCTCCTTCCTCCTCCTCTTGCTCTCATGACGTCAGGAATGTCGAGCACTCCCTGCTTCTTCCCTTGGGGAGAGGGTTTTACGATTGAAACCTGACACCGTTTCTGTGTCCCATAAGCAACAGAGCTGTAACTCACATCAAAGACAGCCAGCGTCGAATCACAGCACGGCCGTAAATTTGCCTGTCGCTCACGGACCAATCAGAAACGAGCATTAAATCAACTCTGTCACGCTGGCAGCCAATGGTGGGACGGCGACGGTAAATCTGTCAGGCGAGCGTCTGTTAACGGGCGCTGTGGTGCAGATGGGGAATCCACTAGGGTGAGGGGGGAAAGAAAGTATATGAGAGAGAGAGGTGGAAAGATGGAAGGAGGGAGGGGGAAAGCCGAACGCTTAGAGCTAAAGCATGCAAAAATGTTGCTTTGGTTACCCAAAGATTCATTTCTGAAACCCATAATGGCTAAAAAATCAAAGTGTTTTGTAAGCGTTAAGCCGTGAAAACTCGAGTGGAACAAGACCAAACACGACCACAAGAGAGAGCGAACGCGCGAACGGAAGCGCGCAACAAAAACGTCATAAAGCTTAATTGCTAGCATTGCTGTGTGACATTGAGTGTCTACACCAGAAGTGAAATACACTCTACAATTACATCACTGTCTTAATCACCGCCACTGTCACGATTATTTCAGTTCACGACACTCATTATACACATTCGGCCCATTTGAAATAGCTTGTCAAGCGCAAACCTCAAACGCTTCTTTATACGATATGACATAAAAACGAGCGCGAAACACGTTGGAGTGTGTGTAGCAATGACCTGCGGGCCTTTCCACGTTACTCCAAGGGTGCAGACCAGATGTTCTCACACACATGGACGTGAGCGGCTCAAAGAGTGTTCGTGTGCAGATGTAACGCAGCAGGACGGACTCTTCGGGGATTTGGGTCTCGTTCTAAATCACAGGGAAGGGAAAGAAGGGCCCCCTCTCTTAAAATGTCAACAGGCTGCAGCTTAAACTCCACAAACATCTCCAGCTCAGATCGACAGCCCCTGTTTTCAACGGCGGACCACGGCCAAAATCAGTGACTAATGGCGCAGGCGAATCGAAAATAGAAATGTCTAAACAGGCTTGTGGACATATCCAACTGCCTGGCTGATAAATGTAGCGTGCCTTCGCTTGAATTTATGTGTTTTTAAACTCTCCGTCATGTGATATGAAAATAAGGTGTACTCTTACCCAGCCAGAGGAATAACATCTCAGGCTTTCCGAGTGGCACGTTTGAAACGCTTAATGTGCTCTTGAATAAATATTGTGCAATTATGAAATGAATACGAACAGGGTTTGACTTTTAGTGCACGCGGATGCCAGATTTATCCGAAGGACTTTTCACGTATCTGCGAAATCGACAGCTTCTGATGATTTCGGGAGACAGATGACTTACTGCAAAGAAGATGTTATTTTTACACCGCGTAGAATAGCTTGTTGAAATACTACTGGATCAGCAAAAGCTGTGGCATTGCTGTTGATTTTGGCCGTCTCTGCCTCCAAGGTGAAATGGTTTTCTATTCGACGGGAATCCATAAACAGGCCCCGTGAGAGCGAGAGGCGCCATAAAACACATCAGGCCGTATGGGGGCGTCCCGCTAGCGAGCGCTCGCGCCCGGGGACCGTTGCGACGGCGAGGAGCGCCCTTATCTCAGCCTGTGGTGGTTGCGTCCGAATGCATTCGTGCATTACCCGTCCTCTATTCCCAGTCATTTTCTATGGCCTTTTGATGAATTTGGCCTGTCTAAATTCGCCTGTTCCGAGAGCACGCCGTAATTTACCTACATTTATCGCAGGCGAACTGTTTGCTCAGCTTCGGCCCTGAGCTGCATGCATGATTAATACAAAACACTGACGCTTTTGTGTCGCCCTCCCCTTCACCTGAGAACAGAAAATGACTCTGATTGCAATAAGCGTGCAGATTCTCTTGAAAAGGCGCGCGTCTGGAATACTCATTCGGTGACATAGAGACTGGAAGCTTGCAGATGATGATAATTTATCGACTGCTGCACCCGTTAGCTACTACTACTACACACACACACACACACAAACAGCATCTATCAATTACAGGCCTCTAGTCCACACGCCTCTGACAATTTTACTGCGTGTTTTGTACAGCATGTCAAGCCGCGCTGTTTCAGTCTATTATGCTCATTCCTCTATAATTAATATAAATTACATTTTTGCCTTTTTACAGCCTTGCCACTGTAATTAGTCGATGAAAGACATTCATCGGTTGCCTGTAGGTAGAATATCCAGATGAAAGGCCTCATGAGCGTCAGCCATGTTAGGCGCATAGAGGTCAAACTTGACCTCATTTCTGCCTTGCTGGGGTCACACAGTACTCTTATCTCAACACCTGCCCTTTTGCAATCTGCACAAATACTTCTGTCATCTTTCCTAACTTTGACTTACCTCTCATATTTCACAAAGGGTTAAGAAGAACAGTGTTGGGCAGTAACGTGTTATTTAGTGTAATTTAAATACTTTTTTAGTAACGGAGTAATGTAGCGTATTATAATTTCTAAAACAGTAATTAGAGTATAGTTACTAAGCCGAGGTGGCTATGCATTACTGTTGTGTTACTGTAGTTAGAATCAGATCAGAATAGAATAGATCAGCATTTCTGATGTGTGTGTGTGTCATGGGTAGACGCTTGTGTGCGGGATGCAGGAGAATAAAATCATTAAAAATAGAAATATAAGCATGCAATATCTATTGCACAAAATAGAAGTATGAACACCTGTATAACTGTTTGCAGTGTTGAGCAATAAAGTGTTTAAATGTGCGAATTACAGACATTATGAAAGATTCATTATGCATGTATTTATTGCGTTATATCAGAGATTTTGAGATTGTGATGAACTGTGCTGTCTTTTAGACATTAGAAATGCAGCCCCTTTGTCAAACCATGCATGCAGCTGCTTGCTTTAGTTAAAAATAACAGTGTTTTGTGAATGTTGATGCTTTAACTAATATTTATCGGGAGGGTGTATACTGGATTTTCATGAAGAAAGAAGTCATGTAACTAGTAACTAATTACTTTTGAAATGAAGTAATCAGAACAGCAACGTGATTACTTTTAAAAGGAGTAATCAAGAGTAACTTGCCCAACACTGGTTAAGACATGCCGTGCATCATGGAACTGTATTTGCCATTGAAATGCAGACTGTTAATGGATAGTTTTCTCCAGGTATTTTAGACCTCCTCAGCTCAAACAAACAGAGCAATGTTTTTACTACACCACAGAGCAGCAGCGTTTGCCCATTTTTCGGTAAAACCAACACAACTCGAGCTTACTTATAACGGTCTCCGTTCAAAAAAGGCACACTTTACCTTTAAAATTAGTTGCCTATAAACACAAAGACCCTTGTACATGTCCTTTCAAGCAGTGCACACCGTCTCTTGATTACCCTTTGCTTTTTATCCTTTATTGTGGGTGATAGTATCTTAAAAACCTTGTTGTGTGCTGTCCAGCAGCACTTCAATAGGAGCATGTTGCACACTTCATAACACACAGATGAACGAGACTCTGAGGTTTTATCTGCGACTCTTACCCATCCGCTAATGAATCATAATGAATGACCTCATAATGAAAGAGCTACTTAACTCAATTGGTCAAATAAATTTGGCGCTGAAGGCTCTCATGCTTTGGAGATAAGACGCCGGCGAGAAACGGGGTTAGGGAACTCCCTCCGGGAGGGTGGGGCGCTCAGGGGCCAACGTCATGTTTCATTCCTCAAAAAAGCACACTTTGGGATATCAGCCGAGACAAAGGAAACTTTCCCAACTACTTTCATATGGATGCCAAAGCATTATTAAAGAGGAAGACAGAGAGGGTTAGAGGGTTGAGGAGATGTGCTGGACCAGGGCCAAGGAAGTTGTCCATCTGCAGCTGTTTGTTATGGAGGCAGACTGGCCTAAACAAGTCCTGGCCTAAACCTGTCTCTCATTACAACTGCATGACGGTGAACTTTTGTAACCTTCACCCAAAGCCGCTGAAGATCTGTTTCCATTCCAGCTTCTGCAGGACAAATCAGGAGAATCTTAGTCACGAGAGAAGCCACATTGAATTTTTTTGTGAATGAATATGTATTTGCTTAGTATTTGCTTAATAATCTCTTATCCTCACTTGACTTCATTCATGAAACCTTTTTTTTTTTGCCTGAAGGAATAGAATTGGTGTCTAATGAAATACAGTTATAGCAAGATTATTTTGATCATTAACTGAGAAAGCATCTTTAATATTTGAAACAAAATAATAAACATCACCTGAAATAAAAGAAAATGTACCAATTAGTAAATAAATAAATAAACAAATGTATTTTATTCCAGCTATTTACACAACGTTTCTAAAAAAAAAATAGTTGTAGTTAAATAATAAAATAAAATCTAATACCTCATAAAAACTATATATACATATTAAAAGAAAAACTAATTAAATTATAATTAAAGAATAAACTTATTTATTATGAATGTCTTTTTCTTCTTATGATTCCATTTCTACAGTCATTGAAGGCATTCAATATCTACTATAATAGTATTATATTTGCTCTTGAAGGTTCGGTGTTTGGTGGAAAGAATAAAAATGGTGTCTGATGGAAAAGAAAGAAGAAAAGTCACTCATTCCTAATATTTGCTTTATGTCTAGTTATGTCTAAAGCTCTCTTTAATTTGCTGTAGATCATTAGAAGAGCCATTAGGGTCCCGGATGTGGTAACTGAAAATAGAAATATGCTTTCCTAAGTCACCGACTGAGTGGGCTGCTCCTTCGGTTTCAGACACAGCCGTTGCATTGGCTCTTTGCATGTAGCCTGATAAAATCTTAGTGAACTGGTTCAAAGCATTGGTCACGGTGACCCCTGAGATTGCACATGTCTCGTCTCCGCCCCCCGTGTGATAACTGTGTCCTAGGTATGATTCAGAGGCATGTATATGATATACTACTATTTTTACAACCATTTCTCCAGGGGAACCTTTCATTTGCATTAAAACGAGAGACAGGGGAGGAATCCACCAGAGAAAAAGCAGGCATGCGAAGCTGTCAAACCTTGCAGCATTTTGCATCACACACACACACATACACAGTAAATGTGGGTTTTTAGCAACAACCGATTTTTATTTCAGAATATTTAGTGGAATAAACACTTTCCTAATGCATTGTTAGCAGTTGCAGACTAAATGGCTATACTGGGTTTATAAATGACCGCCTGCTTTAGGACCTCCTAAAATTCCACCATATGCTGCATGTCATTTACAACCAAATCGAAATTGACAATTAATTTAGAGGAAAAACTTATAATTAACCTCACAGTTGTGCACGTATTAAAAACACTTGTACGTTTACATGCATAACAGAGTGAAATGTAACTTGGAAACATAACAGGGCAACAAAAAGGAAGTTAAAGCCGTGTAGTAAATGCTCAGTGCAGTTCAGCCTCAGGACAGCGTGTCTCATCCCAAACCAGCAGAGGGCGCTCTTGGATTGACTTTGACTCACTTTTAGAATAGAATAGAATAGAACGCTAAACAGGCAGTGCAATTAGAAATCATATAACATACCATATATATATTTATTTTGATATTTAAATTTTATATTGATAAGGAATCAAAATGTTAAAAAGGGGTTTTCAAGCATCAAAAAATAAAAGTTTAATACAGCTTAAAAAATCTTCATATATTACAATGTGTCTATAGTTACGTTTTACTTTTTTTTTGTTAATGTTAATAAAAAATTGTTTATTCATGTTAGTTCACATTGCATTAATGTTAACACAACTTACTAATAAAGCATTAGTAAATGCTGAAATTAACATTAACTAAGATTAAGAAATGCTGAAGTATTGTTCATTTTTAGTTCATGTTTGCTAATAATGTTAACTAATAAACCTTATTGTGTTACCTTTTTATGTATAAAAATCACTTTTGTAAATTTAAAAATGGTACGTTTTAACTTTAAAGGTTGAATGAGGGTATTTGAATACCCTAAATGCTAGAGCCATGTTTCCCTATTCAGAATTTAAAGTCAGGATAATGAAATAGCTGGTGCTTGTCAAGTGTTTGCAATAGTTTTTAGCGTATTGCTAAAGAGGTTACATACATAGTGCTCAGTCAAAAGAGTTTCTAACCCTATACATGTGAGCAGTAATAACAGTGATCTCTGACTTAAAACAAAACAGTAAACAAAGTAACCTCAAAATATTGGCAAAGTAAACGTCACTGCCGCAAACCAAATAGTATCCAAAAGAAGGAAAACACACCACAGCGCAACTAGAATGAAGCCGTTTCTTTACTTCCATCAAAACAAGGGTCAGAGGGAAGAACAGAGAACAAGATCAACCACAGGAATGTACATGAATCGTAATGAAAATCTCACAGTATAACAGTGATATCATTCACAAAACCAGCCATATATTCAGCCGTTTACTGGAATGAGATTATAAAAAATAAAAAAACACGCCCAACACTTTTCCCCAAAAAGAAAGTCCCGCCAAGACAATATTCCAGCTTCTTCCTCCTGCCTTGACATTCTTTTGAAATGCTCATGTTCGTGGTCTTATCTTCGAGTGAGAGAAACACTAGAAGTGGTTTTCGGTGGATATGCACTTTAACAGTCAAGAAAACACTCGAGGAGAAAAGGGCAGATAGGACAGTAGTGATGGAAAGTGGTTGAATCGTATTCATTCTTCTCGTCTTGGTTCAGGAATGAGACCAGTATCCTATCGGAGAAGAGACCATTTGATCTGCTCCTTAGCCGATTGTAGCACCTAAAAAAAAACACAAACATCCAGTTAGAACTAAAAAGTTAGAACACATCAATTTTAAAATTAAGTACAATATTACTAATAAATACATTTAAAAATGTATTCTATTTGCACAATTATATACATGCTGTTGCGCAAATGGAATAGACAACAGGTGAAAATTATAGGCAATTAGCAGGAGGAGGAGTGCTTCTGCAGGTGGTGACCACAGACCACTTGTCAGCTCCTATGCTTTCTGCCTGATGTTTTGGTCACTTTTGAACGCTGGCGGTGCTTTCACTCGAGAGGTAGCATGAGACTGAGTCTACAACCGGGTTGAAACATCAATGTGAGCTGTGGCAAGAAGGTTTGCGGTGTCTGTCAGCGTAGTGTCCAGAGCAGGGAGGTGCTACCAGGAGACAGGCCAGTACATCAGGAGACATGGAGGAGGCCATAGGAGGTCAACAACCCAGCAGCAGGACCGCTACCTCCGCCTTTGTGCAAGGAAGAACAGAAGGAGCCCTGCAACATGACCTCCAGACCTGAATCCAGTTGAGCACATCTGGGACATCATGTCTCGCTCCATCAACCAACACCACGTTGCACCACAGTCTGTCCAGGAGTTGGCGGATGCTTTAGTCCAGGTCTGGAAGGAGATCCCTCAGGAGACCACCTCATCAGGAGCATGCCCAGGCGTTGTAGTGAGGTCATACAGGCACGTGGAGGCCACACACACTACCGAGCCTCAGTTTGACTTGTTTTAAGGACATTA